>QVOB01007031.1:0-11991 GCA_014839585.1 Pseudomyrmex concolor
AGTGAGCCGGCGAGCCCGGAGAAAAAATAACGGAAATTCGGCCAAACAAATCGCTTTGTTTATTCGTTAAGAAAAGAATTCAATTTTCCGTGCACGCGAGTTATATATGTTTTTATAAATATAGATAATAGATCAAACCGTGTATATTTTGAAACAGATTGAATTAATCTTCCGCGAGAGCTGCGCGGAACAACGCGCGGATCGAACGTTCGCCCACCTGTAGAGTCGTTTTTGCACCGGGCGGGAAAGGAGCTCCGCGAGTTTCTTACGTCTCATCAGCTCGCGTTTTTTTATGGCGTTTTTACGTCTCGCGGTTCGATGTACCGGCTCGCCCTCCCGCCGGGGGGATCGGAGATCGCGCATTATGCGAATTAGATTCCCGGTGGGCAAACGCGGCGAACTTTAAATGCATGACGCAATCTGCATGACGAGCGGCGAAATGCAAAAATAGCGAAAGAACGCGTGTTGTGCGCGCTTCGGCAACAAAAAAGAAAATGTAAGAACTCGAGAATACGAACGCAAAATCGATCCGAAACGCGGAATTCGTTTCGGATATTCCCGCAGAGGAACAATCGGGAAGGGAAGAAACTTTCTTGGAAATTCGAGGAAAACTTTCGAGCGAAAAGTTTTCCTCTATGAAAAGAAACTGCGCGAATCGCGCGCGATGTTGTACACACGGAAATTTCGTGCCAAAACCGAGTTTGAGCGAGCGAGTATAATCCGCTCGCGTTTCTCATGCGGCGTTAACATGAAGGATTTTCGGTTGGAGATTAATACCATTTCGCGGTAATTGGAAGCGAGCGCGGGGGTGAGTGCGGTAACGCGATCCGGGAGAGAGAGTTTCGTCGTATAAATAGTATCGCAAATGCCGCCGCGTTAATTATCGGAAAGGATAAGCCACTGTGTTGCGGGAGAATGGAGTTTACCGCCGGCGCGCGGATAAATCGGGTGTCGCGAGCACATGGCGCTCTCTCTCGTAATCGAAGATTCCCCGCGCGATAGCACGCGAGTCTTATATATACAAGCCGTGGGGGTTCGATAGAAAAAAAGAAAAAAAAAGAGAAAGCAGCGAGTCGAAAGCTTAATGAGTTTTTAGAGAGCAAAAAATGCGAATTAATGGCTTCGCTCCGTAATTCCACGAGCTTTTGCCTTTGCTTTGCCTCTCTCGTCGTAAAAATCGTCGTCGTTCGTGCGGGGACGACGACTTCTTTTCATCGTCGTTACCCGAAATTATGCAGATGCGCATTTTATATATAAATAGCGTCTTATGCTCGGTAATCCGAAAGATTGACGTCGGCATTACGACGCGATCCCGCGGCGGCGAGTCTGCTTAAAAGACGTTAAAGACGAGAGAGGCACAAAAATTGAATCACTTACCGCCGCTATTAGTACTCACCGCTAACTCGCGCGCAAGGTGGTTTAATACACCCGAAGGGGTGGGTTAGGTGACGGAGAGGCAAACAAATTAATATCTCGTCCGTGCGCCTGTCTTATCTTTTCCGCAACGGTGAAACGTCCCCGCACCTCTTGCTATCAGCTTGTCTTTGCTTCTTCGAGTAATTTGCCAAGGACACCTGTACCTCGCCCAGCCCTCTATCACGTTCTCGTGAGTGCCTCTTCGGCATATTGCTTTTTCGTTTTATCTGACGAGAATCGAATTCTGTTCTCTCCCTCTCGTAAGGCAACAAAAAAAAAATATTCAGAGCGAATTCGACGGGGCAGCTTTCGCGAACGATGGCGAAAATCAGCGGGGGTTTTGACGGGGCGTGAGCGAAAGAACACATCGCTCCGCGCAATTCTTCGCGGAAGAATTAATCTGTCGTAGAGCGCGAAATCGTCAAGTCAATCAATATCAAAAGAGACAAGAGCGAAATCACTCGATTCGCTCGCGCCCGCCCGTATGAAACGTTGTTCCGCCCGAAGAGCGCTCCGATCGTTTGTCTCACTCTCTCATCAATTATTCCGGCCGATGAATTTTACGCTCGTTAAACCGACACCCCCCACGGGACCCGGAGCTCTCACTCTCTCTCTCTCTCTTCTCTCGAGCACCATTAAAAAGTTCACACTGTCGACGGTGTCCTGTGGAGCGATCACTTATCGACACTTATGTCGACATCGTTCTCCAACGTCGTTCGATGACACGTGCGCGCTCGAGCGCTCACTTGTTCATTCTTCCCAATTTTAAGGCGCAAACTTATACCGAAAGAGAGAGAGAGAGAGAGAAAGAGAAAGAGATTTGTTTGCAGCGCGAAACGCGAAACTCTCACCGTCAAATTAGAATTAAAAGATGAGTGTCCGAAAAGGCTCTCGAGTTCTCTCTCCTCGAAGAAGAACTGTGCAAGGACTCTCGCGTTTCTGAAAGCGTCCGAAAGTTTTCCGAAAGGGAGAAGTAACGGCTAAAGAGCCCAAGAGACTGTAAACTCGCGCGGTGATTCAAGCGCGCCGGAAATTCCAACGGAGCTTTCCCGAGAATTCGAGCATTCAAATACGCTTGCGAAGTTTCGTTTCGACGCATTTAATACATTCCGGAATCTAAGCATTCTGATAAAGTGGCACAAGCTTTGAAGGGAGGAGAGAAGAAAAGAAAGAAGGGAGAGAGAAAAGAATAGAATATTTTTACGGAGAATTTTTGGAGATCGTTTCCCCTTTAAGTTGTGCGCAAGAGTGCAATTAAAACTTACGAAAACTAAGGGAATCCTTAGTAGCGCGGGGAGAGGGAGGGAAGGAGAGGCGAGAAGAAGAGAGCGACGATCGCTTAATAACTTCGCCGACGAAAGGAAGTTAGTTGCAAAGATTATGCAAATGCTTAGGCGCGTCATCCCTTCGTAGGGTTTGCGCGCGCACACCAAACGTCGACTTTTAATTCACTTCGCAATTTGTCTTTAATTAACTCTTAGTTTGTAATGCATATTAATTGGGAAGCGCGGGGACGCGCGGGATTTAGCAATTAGGTCACGTCACTGATACTCCGTGTCTCGGGAAACTACGTGCGTGCGACTCTCACGCGCGCAGTTTCCCGAAGATACAACGTCAGAGTCCGCTGCGAATGAAATAATATAATACAAAAAAAACTCAATTAGACGCATTTGTTCTTGCGACGTAATTACGCGATTGGTAAAATGTGTCACGTTAAAATAATTTGCAGAATACTGTCAAAATCATGAAGCAAACTTCGCACTCCAGTGTTCCACTGAATAATCTCTGAGACGTTTAATTCAAACCTACGGAGTTCGGTTGAATTCAGAAATTCTTAAGAACGCGAGGAAAGTCGAAAACGTCGTTCGAGGGAAAATTGTTTCGCGTTTTTGCTCGGTTGACATCCGCAATCCAAATACGAGCCCACATCGGTCGCCTGCGCGGTTCCCCCCGACATGTCGGACAAGAATAACTCCGGTTGGGGAACGCGTCTAGGGAGAGAAAATTCTAACTGGACCGTTGGGCAAGAAGGGTGTTCGACAAATTGTAAAGCCGGACTGACGTGTCCTCGATACGTAATGGCGGGATTGTGTTCGAGCGGTTTCGACGAGGGTTTATCCTCGAAATTTACAACACCCTCAAAAAGCACCGCGGGGAGGCTTCGCGTTACCCTCGGGCACACAAATTACGGAGGGGGATGATTTTTCTCCGATGTGCGATTATAAAGCGACCGCATTCCGTGACAAGACTGGGATACGACGCGTCGTCTCGTCTGTTCTCGAAACGATCAATACCTCGCCGTTGTAATTGCGGATTCGATCAGCGCCGAATTTTATCTCATTTTTTTGACTTTTTTAGATCTCACTCTCTATTATCTTCTTTTTCCAATTATTCAATTTTTTATAATCTTTTATATTCGATCGCGTAAGTTTAATCCTTTCTGATAACTTTTATAATACTTATTTTACTTTTATAATACTAATCGAAAATATATAATGGATGGTGCGAATTCGAAACTTTATCAAGTAATGATCCCGCGGAAACAGGATAACGAGAGGGGAAAAAAGACGGCGCAAATTCGCTCTGTAGAACCGCGCTTTAGGATGGCCGCGGCTACATCCAATAGTTCGCAAATTCAGGCCGCGGAGAAAAAACATTGTTCTCCGTAAACTTTGTTTTAACTCGCTCCTTCTCAATGAAAGAACTAATGAGCGCTAAAAACAGCGAGGAGGAGAGTTTCACTTTAAAATTTTTAATCAATTCAATAAAACACAAATACCGGAGAAATAACTTACAATTGACTTACTTGTTACACGCTGCGTCTGCAAATTGCGACTTTTTTTCCAGTTTCAACTTAAAACAAATCGTTCGTCCATTATTTCAATCTCGCGAATATCGCGAGTTTAATCCTCGTAGGACGTGGGAGAATCGGATCTGTGTGATCCGAGTATTTTTACTGAATATAATCGAAAGGTCACACTTCGTCAATTTTTTATTTTCTCTAAATATATTTCATTATTATTCAGTTACGGAACTTAAAAAAATACCCATCGAGTCTCTCTAGTCCACTGAGATATTAACGGGATATTTTCCGTGCATTCTGGCCGAAAGATGCTACTCGTATAGTTTCTTCCCTTTTCCCGACAGCAGTTTCTGCGCGACTTCTTTGGCATTTGTGCCAAAACAAAACACATGGAAGTAAGCCTGGTGAGCACACACCTAATATCGAAATATCGTTATGATAAATCGAAGACGTGCGTTTTAATAACTCGAGCGGGTGTGTGTGATTTATTACAGCGCAAAAATTGTCTAGCATCTTGTTGTAACCGTTTGGCGCACATTTTCACAGCCGCAAGTATATATTATGATCTATTGTTTTTCTCGTTCTGTTTTCACATTAAACAATTATTTCGAATATATTTTAGAAATTGTATGTTGTTTACTTTTGGATTAAAAATATGTTTGTTCGATGTTCAATGTAAACACAATCTGTGTGTCTCTATTTCTCGTTAAATTTCACAAAATCTATTTTCGCGCTGAAAATACAGTCACACGCGCTATCTGTCAATACGGAACAAGAAGAAAAGAGAATTTTATCAACACCGAAAAAATCTAATCGAGCGCCAACAGGATTCTCTCGCACACGTATCATGTGGGAAACAATAAAAATTACTTACGATATAATTTCGAACGTTGAAACGAGTACAATGCTCATCGTTTATGGCACTTTGGGTGTTATACTTCTAACATTGCAAATTTTATTCACAGGTAAAAGTTGAATTTGCGTCAGAACAAGTAAGCGATCTCACGCGAATTGCGCTCGCAATTTATAGATTGTATCTTTGTTTCAGATAACCCGGCCCAAATAAAACGCTCGTGCAGCGAGACGCTGCAAGCAGTTGAAATAAACATCGTTTTCTTTTTTTACTACAAACTGATATGCAATTTGTCGAGATTCATTGACGATTGTCTGCGCAACAATGTCGAGAGTGTGCGACAACGCGCGTGGCGCAATCCCACGTAAGATTTTTCATTTCTCTCGAATCACTCACGCGCTTTCCTACTTGAAATATAACGCACGAATATATGTGTTTGAATTTTTTGTTCGAACGATATATATAAAAACGATTTCAAACTCTCAATGTGTTTGCGAGCAGGTTCCAAGGACAACTAAACGTGATTAAGTGCATCGAATTGCTCGAATATTATCTGGGAGAAGAGAAAACGAGAGAAATAATGCGAGAAGTAAGTACTACGATTGCTCTGAGAAATTTCGTTACTACTATTCTATTTTTCAAATCCGATTCGCAATGCAAATTCGCGCACTTTAAGATCGATCTTTGATACTTTTCTGTGTAGTTTCAACAATGCGTCCTTGCCAATCGAATAGAACTCAAATCCGAGTTACTATGGAACATGATATGCGGACTCAGAAGGTTGCCAAAAATCAATCAACAAGTAGAAACAGTAGTAAGTAAAATATTAAATCTCTGTGCGATAGTTTTGTTATCTCTCGTTATTTTTGCAAAAGTGACATCTCGAATTTAAACGCGAAAACCAACTGTCGATGTCTGTTGCCTTAATTCTATTGACAATAATGCGCGCGCAAGATTCTAGGATTTTAGACAATATTTATATTTTTAAATATATCCGTTAAGTATTGGGAGAGAAGAGATTACCAACTCTAAGCAATAATACACACACACACACACACACACACACATTATTATGTTACAATTTTGATAGACACTCAAGTATTTTTGTGCAGCTGTTAGACGCGTTCTGGTACATACGCACACCCGCGGAAGCGAGAAAGATATTAAGCAAAATACCTTACTTCATTAACTTTAAACGTAACGTAATTGACGAACTAGACTGAAACGAAATTCGACGTGTCAAAAGTGAGTACAAAATATGTTGTTACTTCGAAAGTTTATTATTTACTAGTAATTTTTGGGCCTCAAATTTAATGCTATCTTGTATCCTTCAAGTCGACTGTCACTACTTGTTGCAAAATTTGCACGAGCTAACAGAAGACGAAGACGTCGGCCAGTGACACGTTCTTGTAATGACGAAGAAACAGCTTTGTTCGATGTTTATGTCTTTTTATACAATTGTACATATATGAGAAACTTATCACGCAGTGTTGCGGGACAGATGGCACAATCAGAAGAGAGAATAATTGTTCGCGCAAAATTCAGTTGTTGAGAAAATTGATCTTAAAAATTATAAACTATAATTCACCTTTCCACCTTTAAAAGGTATTCACACCTTTTTTTTTGTACTTCTGCCTAATCGCTTACAATAACCATTTATCACGTCACCATTTTTACGCTAAATATTAATAAATTAATTGAAAAACGTGAAACATTCCATTTAACAAAGCTTTTGAATCTTCGTACGTTCGTTTTACCGATAATTTTGACTTGCTTTATTAAATGGAGAGAAGAAAATGTATGTACATTTTAAATTTATTAATATCTGATGTCAAAATACTTGATGACGTACAATGCAAAGTTATCAGAGATCGATCAAGCGTAACGAAAAATACATGTAATATCAATTTTTCAATTTTCTAAGTCGAAAACATATGTTCGCGCTCTATATTTTCACGGAGAGCTCTTTATTCTTCACGAACAGCGACCTTTTCATCCACTCTTGTCACGCTGTTATCCCGCTACCGACTGTGTGTTACACTCGCTCATGTCACTTCTGCTTGCGGCGAATAGCAGAACGCGTATACGCCTTTGTATCGCGCAAAGACTCTCGCCGGAGAGGAATACAAGGGAGAGGCGTGAGAATAGCTAGAGTTTACGGGTATCAACGTCGTGAGAATACAGGGATACTACGCTGTACCTTCATCCCGATTGTGCCATCTGTTCTGTTCGGGTTTCTGTGTTGCTATTTATGTAAAAGCGCTACATGTTGCTCGTGCTTGCTAAACCAAAACGAAAACAAAATCAACGTGCAACAACTCTTTGTGAGATGTGAAACTACAGCGGAGTAATCGTGTGTTTATTTTTGCGCGCGTGCAGTTTGTCTTCCATATGCTGCATTTGAATCCTGTATTCGAGAGATAAAGTTCCCTAACAAAATAAAATTCGCGCAATATCTTGTACACGACGCCGTAGATTATTCTCTACGGTGCGATGATCGAAAATAAAATTGATATCTTTTATCTGTTGATATTGTTCACAATATAACAATACACAACACAATAATAATTACAACATTGCACAGCTTTTCGTGTTTTATATCTCGGAGAGATGTTTCTTTTTCTCCGTCGAGAGAGAGACAGGATGTCAATAAAAGTGTCGATGTGAACAATTTTACGCGATATATCTCTTTAGGACTATAAATCATCTGCGCCAGTCTCACGGGATCGTTAAGGAAGACAAGTTAGACGGCGCCTGATGCTTATGCTCGAATTCCGCGGCGATTGTTCCCAACAATTCACGTCAAGCGAAAGGCGAGAGAATCGAACAAAGAAAAAGAGGAGGGAGGAAGGTTGAAAAGAGAAGGCGAGAGAAGAGAGAGAGAGAGAGAGAGAGAGAGAGAGAACGAAAGAACACGACGTCGGAATGGATAAGGAAGGACAGAGAGAGAGAATCCGGGGAGAAACGGATGTGCGCGAGGGCCGTCGTGGATAGCTTCCTTGGAAAGCCGGGGGTTTCCCGTAATTTCCCGAGGGTAAAGCCGGTAGGAACGTGCTGGTTTCGTCGACGAACGTCGTCTTCGTCGCCGGAGACGACAAGACCGCTAATCTCTCAAGTTGCAGCGCGAGAAATCTAGGTCGAGAAAGAGAGCGAGAGAGAGAAAGAGAGAGAGAGGGAGGAGAAATAGAAAAACTCCGCCGAGATGGACAGCAGAATCTCTTTCTCGCAGGATAAAGGAGAAAGGGGAGGGAAGGGGGTGATCTTCTCTCACGCGAGATACTGTAATAATTTTCGCACGCATAACACGTGAGAATGGAGTAAATCGATTCTCGTTTTGGTTCGCATTTCCGAAACGCTCGGTCCTTGCGCTTTTGAATCGCCTGCGAATATCTATCGCGTACAACGACAAAAAAAGTTTACGAGTTTAACGAGTGTCGCAAACGCTTCGGGATATAATCAAAACCGACGAGATACGTCTTGAATAATAAAAAATAGAAGAATTCTTAAGTGGATGCGAATTCGGAAACTCTTCCTTAACAAGATTTGTTTTTAGTCACGTTTCGGGACTTCGACATTTTCCGAAATTGTCGAGTCTGTATATATAATCGATGTTACGTTATATATGTAATCGAATGATCTGTGTCCCACATTCGCTCGCTTACCCTCGTCTCTCTATGTATATCTCGACGTACGGCGATTTCCTTCATTCCGCGCCAGTAACGCCGCCTCAAATACATCCAAGACGCAAACCTCATTTCCCTGCACCTAATTTAACCCTCGCGGCTGTGCTCCTCGACCTTCCGTCCAATTTCTCCCGAATAGGAACAACCGAGCTGTTCGCGACAGTTCGCCGGAGGAGAATATAACCGCAGACTCTCTTCGAGTCTTCTCGGTGTTAAGGCGGGATAGCCGGATATGCCGGAGTCATCTGCTACGAGTAAATTTCTGCGGCGTTTCCCAGAACCAGTTCGAGACAACGAACGTCGAACGCGATCCGGTCGAGCAGGCACAGGCGGTCACGGATATTCGCTTTTGCGGTTGATCGAGTTGTTCTTGCGGCAAGATGACAAGATATTGGACTGTGGCCAACGCAATTTTCGAGTTCTTATTCCGTTCGCCGCTTTGACTCGGCGTAAACAGCGGGACACGGTCGTAAAGAACATATGGGACACACCGTGATTGAGATGTCCACGGACGACTATCGCTCGCGCTGTTGTTGTCGCGAAAACGAACGTCGGCGTCTAAAAGACACGTTGTTCTCCGACACGACGTTTTAAAGATTACAAAGCAAACGAATGTACAAAGAAAAAAATAAAAATCACCAGTTTCAAAAAATACAACAGCGAAATTAAATAAATAAATAAATAAACGGGTCGATAGGAACAAATAAAACGGGACAATAAAATAGGAACAAATTTTTTTTTGCAAAATTGAATATCGAATCAATAATGTAAATTACGAAACGTGTCGATCTTCCATCGCGAGCAAATATTTACAGAATGTGAAAAAAGATCAAAAGACGCCTGGGCGCCTTCGCAAATCCGATCAATTTAAAATTCAAGGACTTGAGCATTCGAGAATCTCGTACGGGGGAAACACAAGCGTCTATAGATTGAAGAATTTTCTAGGTCGCTCGTTTACATGTATACGTGCCTTCTCAGACGAGGGCCTCATCTCCGCTCGGATAAGCCGGACGATGTAGGTGGAGGTAATCTCGGTCGGGTCAGATTTTGAAATGGATTCCACACGCGAGAGGATCGGTTAGCGGCCGCCCTCTCCCTCTCCCGGCTGCTAACACACAGCCACAGGGATCGCGCGAAGTCTACAGGAATCGCGGGAATTGCTTGGCCCGCTAAGCTCGCCGAGATTGCTTCCTGTTTCCCCGAGCGACACGTACTTATTTCTCTCGAAAGAAAAGAGAAGAGAGAGAGAGAGAAAAAAAAAGGAGAACGTCGCGATAAACCTCGGTAAGACATGCCGCGTGATCTCCGAAGCAGAAGAGACGTGGAAACGAGAAGAGAGGAGGCAAAGAGCTCTCGCGCGCGAGAGTCCTTCAGGAATGCTTGTATTCCGGACTATTTAGATCCCGGTGATTTCCTTGAATCTTTAGATTCCTGAAACGTTGGATTCCTCGAGCCAGTAGTCGCGTTTCGTAGCCGAGTTTCCCGCCCCGCGAGGCAATAAAAGTACAAAACCTTTGTTCGCAAAACCAAAGAAGAAAAAGAAGACGACGACGAAGTTTCTCTCTCTGTCTCTCGTTTTGGAGCGACGACGTGCGCGCACAACTCGTCGCTAAATTAAGTTTATCCGACCCGCAAGTTCTGGGACACATCGGCTCGTCATAATGAAAACCACGTTTTCCGCGAAAAAAACACATAGCGCAACAAAATGGGCACATTGCGCGGAAGTGAAAAGCCTTCTCCCTCCCGGTGGTCTTAAGTTCAATTGCGAGAGAATGGCGACGTCGGGCAACTGTATTAAAAGGATTACCCGTGGAAAATGGGAAGAGTCACGCGCGCAATAGCTGGAAGCGACGAGTCTCTGCTGCGGTCGAGTAAGACGTAACACACACACTAAGTCTCTGTAATTTTGTGAGACTTTACTTTGAAAATTCTAGCCCGAAATGGCTCTCGGACGTTATACTCTCGCTAACGCGAAGCCTGTGTTTGAAATTGCGTTTTAAGTCGCCCTCCCTCTCTATGCAAATTAAAAACTCATCGTACACTTGTTTCCTCTCTCGCTAACATTTCGAAATAACCGTGGAAATTTCGAAATAACCTTCTCTCTCTTTCTCTCTCTCTCTCTTTCCCGTGTCGCAACGAATCCCCCTCTCGCGTATGAATTTCTATTGCGCATTACCGGTATGAATTAAGTGTCGTTCGAATCGCGGTAAAAAGTTTCGCAACGGGGGAAATCGAGCGACCCGTCTGGAGAAGCGCCAAACGCGCCTCGGTCGTTGTTTCACGACCGAGAGTATTTCCCGGGAGCAAGTTTCGCGCTATGACGTCAACTTCCCCCAAGGATCCCTTTTATACGTCTTTCGAAATCTTCGATTCTCCCGAAGAGGCCATCGCTTCCCTTCTCGTAAAAAAAAAAAAAGTGCAGAATTCGCGTATCGAAAATCGTTAGCTGCCAAAACAAAACAAAAAAAACAAATTAACTAGCAAGTCCTTTGCCAAACGACGAATTTTCGAGTTGAGCCATCAAATTGCCGTAAAATATCGCGTAAATCTCCCCGATTGATCGCAATAAATAATCGTACGAGTCTCTTACACGGGAGTTTAGCTTTTCAGAGTTTCCGCACTGTCCGACTTTTACGAATTCGAACGAGCGTTTTTACGAGGGGTGCGATTGGTATCTTAGAAACATCAATCGACAACACCAATGCGACGTCCACTGTTGCTATTTGCGCGTCAGATACTTATCAGTCGACCCACGTTATATTTTCACAAAGTCGTATATACTTTTTATCACACGTCCACGTATAGTCAAACGAGCGAGCGGATTACAGCCGAACAAATTGAGCATGTTGGCTCTCGTATCGCGGCATTAACGAGAGCGGAGTGTATAAAGCGGATTTAAAGCCGGAACCGTAAGTATGCCAGTGTGTCAGAGACGCGGTCGATATATCGCGGCCGCCGCGAGGGCGAGTCTCTCGTTTGCGTGCAATCTCGTCTCGCGGCTTTTCACAAAAGCGGCGGCGACAACGACGCGCCGCGCCGTCGGAGATCGCATCTTGAGTTTCCGTACTCGTCGTCGCTCGTTTATGGCAATTGGAAATTCTTCCCCCCGAAAAAACTCATCGCGGTCGCGACGGGCACTGCCGCAACGGAAAGGGGTAAGAAAAAGGGGAAATGTTATGTACGTATGTATCGGGGGTAAATTTTTTTTTCTCCGCGGCAAACGGATGCCTCGTCGT
>QVOB01007032.1:0-11287 GCA_014839585.1 Pseudomyrmex concolor
ACATGTCTGTGCTGTATTTTTTAACCACACCAGAAGCAGTTATACATATGTTACTGCTTATGACAGTCCGCAGTCTGTGTAAAGTGGGACGGAAAAATATACACACATTTCTACATACTATTATAACGATAAATACTGTGTAAATTCTAACCAAGTTCTTATTACTTCTATCTTCTATATATCTACCATCTCTACACCTACAAAGAACTGCCTGCACCACCGAAACCATAATAAAACCATATAAAACTGATTCGCAAAGTAACGACACCAAAACGCCGTTAGATCTTGCTCATCAACCATCAAAGTCTCAATACAATTTTATTTCCTAATGTTTTTCACACATCCAGTTCTTATAATTGAAAATATCTTTTAAAGTTTTGACATAACAATAACTGTACTTAAAAATTACATAAGTAAAACTTAATCTTACATCTACATGCATATGTAATTTACTAGTTAATGTCCCCTCCCCGGGGGGACAAGCTCTCCCGGAAAAATATACAAATAAGTACCCATAATAGGCATAGCTGCCGCGCTTGCATAAATAATAATTTAAAAATAATAATGCATCGGGGACAAAATCTCCCCGGCTAAAGGGCGCAAAACCTACATAAGAAAAAACACATACCGTCACCAGTGAAAGGAAGGATGCACCCCTCATTCCGAATCTAACCGAACTCTATCCTAATTATAGCTGTCTCTCCCTGTTTTCCCGTAGCTCTCCGTGTCTCTACAATTTTTTTCATAATTTTCCCTGTGTTCCTCTTTTTAACGAAAAGCATTGAAACCTAGACGTTCTATGAGTCAATGGCTAAGATCAACGTGTATAAAAGTCGTATTTAATTGATGTTTTTAAATTGTATTAAAAATAGCTGTCTCTCCCTAGTTTCCCGTGGCTTTCCGTGTCTCTACAATTTTTTTCATAATTTTCCCTGTGTCTTCTTGCCTCTTTTTAACGAAAAGCATTGAGACCTAGACGTTCTATGCGTCAATGGCTAAGATCAACGTGTATAAAAGTCGTATTTAATTGATGTTTTTAAATTGTATTAAAAATAGCTGTCTCTCCCTGGTTTCCCGTGGATTTCCGTGTCTCTACAATTTTTTTCATAATTTTCCTTGTGTCTTCTTGCCTCTCTTTAATGAAACGCATTGAGATCTAGACGTTCTCTGCGTCAATGGCTAAGATCAACGTGTATAAAAATCGTATTTAATTGATTTTTTAAAATTGTATTAAAAACAGCTGTCTCTCCCTAATTTTTCGTGGCTCTCCGTGCCTCTCCATTTTTTTCATGGCTTTCTCTGTCTCTTCGTGTCTTGCTTTAACGAAAACACTTGATTCCTAGACGTTCTTTGCCTCAATGGCTAAGATCAACTTGTATTAAAATCGTATTTAATTTTTTTTTTTAATTGTATTTAAAATATCTGTTTTTTTTTGTCTCTTCCTGTCTCTCTGTGTGTCTCCTTTTTTTTCATGGCTTTCCTTGTCTCTTCGTGTCTCTCCCTAACGAAAACAATTGATACCTTGACGTTCTCTGCTTCAATGACTATGATCAACGTGTATTAAAATCGTATTTAATTTTTGTTTCCATAGTTTAAAATAGTTCTCTCTTCCTGTTTTTCCGTCTTTGTCTTTTTGTTTTTCCATGAATTTCTTTGTTTTTTCGTGTCTCTATCAAACGAAAACCATCGATTCCTAGACGTTCTCTGCCTCAATGGCTAAGAGCAACGCGTATTTTCATATTGTATATTGTGTTTTTATATTGTATACAGTGCATGTACAGAGAGTAGGTTTAATTACACAATATATAAAAATTTTATTGTATAATAATTTTTTTATATAGGTGCTTTTTTATTTTTATTTTTTTAAATTGTTTTTTATACGCATGTATATTTTGTATACACATTTTTTATTGTTTTTTATACATGTGTATTTTTTTTGTTTATATATATAATGTTCATATTTTTTACAGCCACTTTTATTTTTATATCAATTTCTCTTAAAAAACGATATAGAATCTTTTCTTTTTAGAGAATAATTTTTTTTATATTTATTCTCTAAATAATGGTTTTAGGACAATGTTTGATTGTTTCTAACAAAATAAACAACGATTTAAGTCATAATTTTATTTAAACAATAGGTATATAATTTTTACAGCAAGTACATTAATCAAGTAAAAATGCTACAATTTAATATTTTTCTAGTGCCGCACAAAAATATTTTTTATTGTTGATGGCAATCTGTATATATAGATTTATTCATTTTAATAAACAGTGTAAAACAATGAATAAATATTTACATATATGTATATATATATATATAGTATGTATAAAAAATTATTATTTCTTTATATTTGGAAATAATACTTTTTCGCATAGCACACACACAAGTAAATACTTTTATGTATGTTTCCTTTATGTCGCTTGTATTCTTATACAATTCTGCTAGTCATTTACGTTGTTTCTCTTAGATTTATATTTTTTAAATTAACTTTTTGCCGGTTATTCTGATGTTATTATTGTTATAATTGATGTCGAAAGTAGAATTCAAAATATACATTCGATTAATTTACAATATTACAAACTGTCGCGCTTGAAACTATATAATATCGAATAGTTTTTTAACAGCGCAAGAGTGAATCAAATTTTGCGTGCATTGTCAGTTGAATATAAGCGTTATTTCGAGCACGACTTGAGTGAGTCGCTTCAACTTCGTATATTCTCGTAAAACAACGATCGTAACAAAAAAAAAAAAAAAAAAAAAAAAAAACAGAGCACTCTCTTGTAAAACTTATCATAATTCGACGTTGGAGCCGCTGCGACGAACGTATCGATTAAAATAATCTGGTCGCCAACATTTGCAGCTTCCTGGCACCAAGAACCAATCGTAATACAATCGTACCTGAAAGAAAGAGAAAGAAAGAATAAGGAATACGTACGTGAAGAAAAATAGTAAATTACTGAGTGACAATAAAAACAAAAAAAAAAAAAAAAAAGATAAAATTATACTCTTACTTGGAAGCAACCCATTTCGTCGACACCGTCACAGTGATGTGGCTGGGCACCACCACCGCTACGTGCTTCTCCTGTGCTCGCACGTTTCTGCAGATATTGCTGATAGTTTTGGAAATCATGGACCGGTGGCGGCGATCCGGCGACGGGATCCCGAGTGCCGGACCCGATACCGGCCCCAACTCCTTGATTATCTTCTAAGAAGGTATCAGGATAAAAAATCTCAGCGACCAATAAGCTTGTCCATCTTGGCGACGATAAGCATCCGCCGTCCAAGTAATGACATCTCGATTGCCTGCAATGATTAACGCGTCTTGTTACAGTAAAAAGTTAAAAACTAAAGCAAAACTCGATAAAAAAAAGTCGAATATACTTTACATGCATCTGGTGAGCTCGATGGTCTGCGTGAAATAGCCTTCGTACGGTATCTGAACTACGTATCTCCAAATACCTTGGTAGTTCTTGGCGAAGACGGGTGTTGCGTATTCAACCTTGGCCGGGCATGGGGTTGGCGGGCCCGTATATTCCGGCTTTTCCGATGGCACTCGTTGTTCTCCACGTCGATAATCAGACGTCGGTTCATCCCGTCGTTCGATGGTCGGCGCCGACGAAGCAAGTGGCTCGCCTTGGATCGCCTTGTATAACATGCACATTCTACCTCGTCGGAGAGAAGAAGATTTAGAAAGAACAAGGTGATATATGTGTAGATATATTAAATTATATTATATGTGTAGATATATATTAAATAATAGCAGATATATTAAATTTTATAATGTTTAAAAACTGTGCTTACACTCCGCCCCCGTTGTCGCAGAACTTGCGACCGCTTCGACTAAAGTCCGACGCCAAATCGAGAGAAACGGACCGTTTGTTTCTTCTTAGTTTTTCTTCGTCGTCTGTATCGACACTGAGGAAAGAAATTATTAATTGATATTCGGTATATATTTAAAAAAGTAAGTTGATACAGAAATAGATAAAAATATGAAAAAAATAAATACAAAAAATAAAATACGACGTGAAATTCGAGCCAAAAGAACAGATGTTTTAATTAAGAAGATACAAAAATCTTTCTAGACACACATAAAACACGCAATATATTTCGACCCTTACTTGGGTCTTCTTCAGACGTAATAAATAATAAATTGATAAGTTGACGAGTAATAAATAGATATAAATTAGTCAAATAACTCGGAATATAAATGGCCGTGTATAATAAAAGTTATCGGTTGGTCATAAGTAATATTTCCATATAAGAAAGTGTGGTATAAAAAAGTATTATTATACTCAGTATAGTTGCGTCACGGATAAAATTAGAATAAAGTAAATGATCTCAAGGTTTATTGTTGCAATTTATTAGTGCACCAAAAATAACATTTTGAACTTGACTTACAAATTCTGCGACACTGAATGAACTTTGGCAACTTTCGGTAAG
This sequence comes from Pseudomyrmex concolor, assembly GCA_014839585.1. Taxonomy (NCBI): domain Eukaryota; kingdom Metazoa; phylum Arthropoda; class Insecta; order Hymenoptera; family Formicidae; genus Pseudomyrmex; species Pseudomyrmex concolor. Next base: position 4,442 of record QVOB01007032.1, read on the forward strand.
GAGTCATCAGCCTTAAGAATCGGTAAAGTCTTACTGAGGAACTTGAGAGTATGATTTTTTATCAACGCGCTAGAAAAAGAAAATTTACATGTTATTAAATTTATGCATTAACGAGATTACATAAATATGTACATTTCCCACATAGCACGTAATGTTTACTTACAAAGGATATGACGAGCCATTTACATATTGTTTCATCGGATTTCGCGGAATGTAACCTTTGTTCAGATCGCCGCAAATATTATGTATCGAGACATATCCTTTTCCTTGTTTACCCGTGTCTAAGAATTAAGTGTGATAGTTATGAAACGTTTGGTTTATGCTAAAAGTATTTGTTTCTATTTAACTTCCGAGATATGCAATAGTAAATTATACATACGCAATCTCTAGTGATTAACGTTTAATAAAAACTCGTAGCGAAGATATTTTAAAATGCTCTTTAAATTAAATCACTTTGTGCGCGCAAGCGAAAATTCGATTCCAGACCTACCGTAACATTCCTTATCACTGTCAATATACGGCGGCGGTCGTACTCTAGGTGGTTCCGCGTTCGGCGATTCCACGAACGCGTAATATCCCTCCGGAGGCTCGTCCCCTCGCGTGGATTCGTTGTCGTTTGCAACCGGTTGCGTATTTCTGGATCGTTCGCTACTTTCGGCTTGGGATGATGCGCATAAGAGTATCATCTATGTATGTGAAAATACGATAATATAGTACACAGGTGCTCGTTCAACAACGCACATTACATTGCTGGCGATTGCTTAAAAATTAAGCCAAAAAAAAAAAAAAAAAAAAAAAAACAGGTGTTACGTTATAATCGCGTCAGGGTACCGGCGCGATTACGAGATATTCCTCGTAGTTACCGAAGTATGCGTTTGATGCTAACGGTACACGATCCACATTCTTCACTCCGAGCTGTTCAGCCTATTTTATAACGCGTATATTACTCGAGCGTTGCCCTACTAACCGACGCATTATACCGTTCATCTGACAGTCTGTTAACATTCTTCTTTTTTTTTTTTAATACTAAAGAATTACTAATGCGTGACTAAAATAATTAATGAAGATGATGAAATGTATTATGTGAGATGTTTTGCATTTTGACGCAAAAAGCTGTTTGCTAAAATAGCACAAATGAATTAATTAAGAAGATTAATCACTATATGCACAAGACTAACAAAACAATTTGCTATTAAATTTGTTGTTTTGTCAACAAAACATTTTGTTGACTACAAATTTAAATGAGCTCAGCAAATTTTTCCTTGCTGACTGTATAATAGCAAACTCTTCTTTTTTTGTGAATAAATAAATTTAACAATTATAAAACATAATGAATTATAAAATATCTTGTGCAACGTTATATGTAGTCATTTGATCAATTATCTTTTTTGTAGGTTAAACTATTAAAACTTATTTTTTTTGTTTTTTATCATTCAATTGTGTAATAACTCTAACTTTGCTACGATTGTCGAGGAAAAAGAGCAACGAAGTATATTTACTTTCAGTATTCAAATATAGCACAATTACTATGTTTGATGAAGTAATTTAGTAATCATTAACAGATGAGTTATATATATATAATACTCTAGAATATTATATATATATATTATATATATATATATATATAATATTCTAGATTAGATAATGGTAGGCGCGACACTATTTGAGAATCTTTGACACAAAAATTATGTGCGTTGTCCACATTAGATAGACGCGTCCTACTTTCTTGTGGATAGATTCCAGTATTAGAAAGAGCCAGATACAGTTATGAGGACAATGACGTCTCTGAACCGGTATCAACATAAACGGTATAGAGATCCTTTATAGCGATGTGAATAATAGTTGGAAAATTTTTGACACTGCCACACACACACACACACACACACACACACACACATCTTAGATTAATTTTTACAAATTTTTGCATTATTTTCCCTTGTTCCTATTTATTTATAATACAAAAAGAGCTTCTATGAAATAGCTATATACATTTCCTCGTTTCTAAGACACTTTTAAATAGATCTTAATTTCTTGTGTTTTATTTCTTCTAACATTTCTTCAACTTCTTTACGCGCTTTTACTTTCTCTTTTATACATCCGCAAAGTTGCGATTATTTTGGAATTTGTATTAATCTCAACTCAAAATAGGTACATAAATAAAATACATACTTTTTATTTAATTTATAGAGTTATAAGTTTCTTGCGTGTCACCTGCGTTACTTATAAATTGTTCACTTTCAAAGTTTTGCATAGTAAGAATTTTTTTAAGAATTAAAATTAGAGAGATAATATTTCTTGATTTTCATTGTTTAAAAAAGAAAAAAATTCGAGTGACAAAACATTACACAAATTCCAAACTCCGAGCATTCAATATAAAGAAAAGAAGCTACGCGTGAAGAAGTTGAAGTAGTCCATGTACAATTCGCTTCAAGAAATAGTACGTGACTTACGACAAATATGCGAAATTCCATGACGAGTTAGTCCAGTGTGTGAAATAAGGAAAAAAACAAAAAGAAGAAAAACGTCCACTTAGTGGAGACGCGGCTATTTTCTTTCGAGACTATCTATTCTCCGCGAGTCGTTCTCGGGGCTTGTGTCTACCAGCCAACGGTCATAGCAAAACTGGATTTCTCGCGATCTCCATCGCGCTACTTGAGCGGTTACTTACCTTCACCTCTTTGACTGCGTACTTGACCGTCACGTGGTAGAAGGAACGCGCGGAAGTATCGACCTCGGTTTAATGAATGCGAGGCACCGAATACAATTAAACATTACAATACAATAAGAAGAAATATAACCTTCTCTAAAAGAAAGCAATAGTAGAGAATAAAGTGTTTCGTATAAAACTTTCTTTTATGTTTAAAAAACAAAAAAAAATGATTTAATTATAAATTCTAACTGATATATATTATTTAATTTGAGTTAAGAGCATGTATATATCAGAATATAAAGCACCTTTTATTATATATAAAATTATACAAAATATACATCAAATATACATCAAATTTTACTCAAATTTGTTTTCACGAATGATAACATTGAATCATGAAACGATCGGAATGGACATCACAAAATAAGAAATCAGTAAGTGACGTTCAGTTCCGTCTCGTCCTTGAGATAGATAATAACGTCCTTCAGTATCATGTTCGGCCCTTCGAAACGGAAGTTCGAGATAGGCCTGTCCAACGGGAATCCGAATGGTTTGGCGTCGAATTTCGTGTCTCCGAAGACGCGAGACGTGTAAAGCTTTGGTTCTTCTTCAACCGGATTGATGAAAACGAAGATCTGGAAAGGCATGCCCTCCTTTTTGCCTTTGGGCAACAGCAAACGCTCCGGGAATCCGAAGACGCGTTCCGCATAGGATAGGGATTCGGAACCGTCCAGACTCTTCAGTATCTTCTTGTAGAACATCTCGCTCGGTTCCGGATCGGGTATGACGAAGTAGCAGTCTTTGCTGTTTCGGATGATCTTGTTCGCGCCGGCGTTCACTGTACAACACGAAGAGAAACAAATTATTATCTTTAAATTACGAAAACTCGATCGTTTGCTTACGCGTACGTGACAAGAAAAGTTTAATCGTAAAAGAAGAAATTTGAAGCTGTTTACTAACGCTCGACTATCCAGTTGTCAATTTCGTAAAAGTTCTTCGCGTTTTCAGCGAAGTCCAACAGTTTGTGATGAACGTCGTACTTCGGTCCGAGGAAAATGCGTATCGCGGCTTTCATGGGTCTCTCGGCGTTGATGGCGAGACTAAAGCTGAATGGTTTGTGATTCAAACGATATTGGCGAACCTTGATCAGCATTTTCTCAGCATCTTCCGCATTTTCGATTGCCAAACCGTTGCTTATCGTGGCGTCGAATTGATCGAAGTAAGTTATCAGCTTGTCCACAACGAGAGATTCGATCTTTAACTCGGGGAAGATAATTTCCTTCTTCGAATATGGTTCCAGACGTTGCTTGTATCTGAAAGAGTTATGCTCGCACGTGAAATGTCGGGAAACAATCAGTTTATAATCGCAATAAAAAAAAAAAAAAAAAAAATCATACTGTAGAACTTCGTATTCTTTGCCTCGTTACCTGTAATAGTAATACTCGAGTATTCTGTGATAGAGGCGGTAGAACGCGGGATCCCTTGAAGATGTGGTAAACATCTCGAGAGCGCTGGGTACGATCTGATAAAACGACGAAGGCTCCAAATTGTATCCAAGAATCTTTCTCGCGAAGCTGTCGAGGCTGCTGTAAAAGTTGACGTTGCAAGAATCCTTGTTGCCTTCAATGATATTGCCGAGAATGTTGAGACCCTCCGGCGTGTAGATGCTGATCCACTTGCCGGACGCGTCAAAAATAAATCCGGAATCAATGGCAGCCGAGACTCGCGATTCGATGTCTTCTAATTCCTAGATTTATAGAAACAGATCAACTGTATGGTCGCGATAATGAAAGTCTTAAAATTTCTCTTAATAAATAAAGAATTATCTTGCTAGTCTCGCAGATAAAAAAAAGAGAAGAAAAATAAAAAGGATCTTCTTAAATCGCACCTTCAAGTACTTGTATTTGTAATACGGGAATTTGCTCCAGTACGGTCTCTGCGGCAACGGCAATCCGTTGCGGAAGGTCATCGTCGGGTAGTATCCGGTATAGAATTCGTTGTGCCAATCGAAGTCCTCGATCTTACCGACGTCGTTGGACAGACGTTCCAAGTTGTAACGCGCTATCAACAGTTTGTGACTGTAAAGATATTCCTCGCCGCGACTCTTCGGCAATCCGAATTCCTCGCTCTTAAGCCAGAACGGGAAGTTCAACCGCAAGTAGAAGTAGAAGGCGTTCAAACCGATGTCCTCGGTGTAGTAATTCAGCTTGTGCTCCATGTCGTATTCGCGCGACACGTACCATCCGGAATAATTCGCCGGGATGATGTAAACGTCGGAACCACCAAATTTCTTCGAGTCTAAAGTCAATTGTCAGTAAAAATTACGAAGAGAACGGTTGAAAATCACAAGTTGTATATTGAACGATTCTTTTCTTTTAGTTTGTAATTGAGATTGTGTTGTTTTCTGAGAAAATTACACCAATAAGAGAAAATTATGCAAAATTCGGCCGATATTTACCGAGTTTACCGAAGAATTTCGCGTGATGCGCCTTTTCGAGAACTTCAGAGTTGAAGAAGTTGTACGGGATCAGTTCGTAAGGTGGCGGAAGCTGAATAAACTTGGTGTCCTCGCGACGTGTAACGGCGACGTACAAAGCATAAACGTATTGCATCTCATTTATGTAAATGCGAGCCCATAACGCCGTTTTGTAGAAGGTATCGAAGTCCTTGGCATAGTAGAACAGACGGAACAACGCTTCCGTTTCCTTTTGGAGCTTCGGGTAGTACAAAGAGTTCAATTCGCCCCGAGGAAGCATGCCATTTTCGTACAACAAGATGAAATTCTTTACTGCAGACTGCAAAACGTACAAATGTTCGAATAAATTGTTGAGTATAAGTCGTAAATATTACGTTTTTACGAATTACATAGTAAATTCACCATCAATCATAAAAATAATAATTTTCTTTGATGACAATTAAATGTATTATGAATAAATAGCTCTTACATAAAACTATTTACGTTCCAAAATCTAACGTTCTTTTGAAATAGAAATCGGTATTGCAATCAAAGAAGAAAAAAACAAATTGTTACTTTAGTTAATTTTTGAATCAGTGTTTCAATACTTCTCGAGCCAACTTCACATTCTGACAAAGAAACAACTGTATTGATTATGTTTTCACTATTGTATATATTACCGGATCCTTGTAAGAATCAATGTTGGCTTTCAATTTCTCGATATTGTACGAACGGCCTTCCTCGTACAAAGAAGGATTTACGAGAGAGGGTTGCGAGATGAAATACAAGAGGTTGTAAATTTTTTTCTGCTTAAAAAGGAAATCCTTGTCAGCGAGCTTCACGGTATTGTAGTCGGCTGCTACCAGACCGATGCTGACGGCCGCGATGACGGTTAACACCGTCAAAAGCTTCATCTTCCGGACTTTTCCTCACGTCCGCAGAGACCAACTCTGAGCTACGCCGACACCGCGTAAACAATTTTATATATCTACGTCAAGCCCGCAATCAAATCAATAGGTCATAGGGGACAATTTCACTTGATTAGACAATTGGCATTTGATATCAAATCGAAGTTCTTTGCACTCCTTTCAGTTACTGATAATATGCTGGACTTTCGTCCAATAAACAAATATTTGCATTAGGTTACGAGTGTAAAATCGATTATAATATTTATTTGCACAATTATTAATCGTTAATCGTTTGTATTAATTCCTTAATTATAATTCATCAGTGAATAGAAATTCTTACTTTTTTTATTCTTTCTTTCTCTCTTTCTCTTAAAAGAAAATAGTTTTTAGATGCAGTAGATTTATTTTCCAACATCTTACAAAAATAATTGTTTGTGTATAAAAATATATAGTATACACAGCTTTAATATATTATTATTTCTTTTATAATACGAATGTCTAAGAAAATGAACAAACTTTATATTATATAATAGATAGTTTATATGTAGTTTATTGTAGTATTTTTAAAATTTTTAATTATAATTATATTTTTAATTTTTGACGATTTTAATTTTGACGCTGAATAGTTTATTCTATATTAATGAGACTTTTGTCGCAGATGACTTGTGCGTGTGTTACAAACAAATAACGTCAGTAAAATAAATATCATTCGCGATGATAAATTTGTTTTTTTGCGCGAAAGGTTATCACATAGGACGTGTCTTTGAACACACGTAATCGCATCGAATCAGCATATTTGCAAATTTATATTATTATGTAAACGACTCGAATCC
>QVOB01007035.1:0-20981 GCA_014839585.1 Pseudomyrmex concolor
CTCTTGCGATACTGACACCATCGGGCAGTGAGGCTAAGTACTTATCGGACCGCCCTCGTATATATATGTGTATATATATATATATATATTTGTCAATTGTATAAGACATATACATATATATATATATGTACATATATTTGCCAAGTTTCATATTTAAAAAATCCAATATAAAAATCTACAAACTAAATGTTATACATAAAAAAAATCACAGACGGAAACTGAGAAAAAATGTTAAATATGAATATAAAATTTTTGTTTCACATCCATTCGCAAATCATATTGGCGCAGTTTTTATCTCGGGAATACAACTTGTAATAAATCTCTAAATGTAAGAAATTATAAGAAGAAAACCCGCGGAGTTCTCGATTTATTTTCTTCGACGTCGCGAGTACCTGACGCGCGATTAAGAGACAGTCGTCGTCGAATCGCACCGAAGCACGATTGGTTCGTTACCGACAATGTCGGAAAATCAAAATAGAGGTAAGCTACGAAGAAAAAGAGAGATAAGGGCGACGAGCCAAAGGTAACATTGACGGCTCCCCCGGTTGCCCCGTCAGCATCAGCGTTCCTTCGATATCGCATTGGGTTTACTGCCGCGGCGTGACGTACTCGTCGTCTGCCCCATTGGTTTACCACCCTTGCCGCCTTATACCTACCTCTACCGTCACCCATCACCATTCCCATTATCCACTCACTGTGACAGAGCTCTCTTGGGACCGTACCCCGTACTACGGCGCGGCCCTTTATCCGATTTTCGAAGGGCCGCGGAAATTCTCGATGTCAACCGCTCCTTGTCGTATCTGCGCAATTTGTCGAACGGGACATGCTTACGTCAAGAGACATCAATAACGTGCCGGAATCGAGAGCTCACGTATCTCCAAACGCTAATACAGGTATGTTGTTATTACAGAGGGTGGCAAAGATAGTTAGAAAAATCTAATCTAAAGTGTATTACAACAATATTATATAATAATATTATATTATGTTGTAAAAAATTGAGATTTTGCAAGTAAAAACATTTTCACGTAATTAATTAAATTAGTCGATCGATGGATCAAGGACACGTTGAGATAAAAAATATGTACAAATTTTATATATATATATATATATATATATATATGTGTTACATCGCGAAATTGTTTGTGAGTCGATCGCCATTCGAGATAAATCGATGTTACCGTTTTAAATAGAACAATGACATTAAGCGTACGTAATTTTAAGAGAAATAAGTATAAGAGAAACAACATGCCCTGGCTCGAGGAGAGGACCCTGACTCTGTTTGTACGGGACACAGAGGTCCGCCGGTGTTACGAACCAGGAGTGCGTGAACGCGGGGTTGATGTTGAGCGGCGCCGCGGGCCCCTGATGGGGTCCGCCAACACCGACTCCGACCGGGCTTTGTCGTTGAAAGGCCCCGTAATCCATGGCCACCTGATACGGCAACATATTCTCGATCAAGATGAATTTGCTTGTCGTTTCTCAACGTCACTTTTTTTTTTTTTTAATATATATTATCTTCACTTTTTATCAACGCGTCCTCTTATCACTCGCGCGCTACACAAACTGGCACTCAACGAGCACCACCCCGATACCGTCCGTAACGATCATCATCCTCGTCATTCTCACGTGTGTTCTTCGACAGGGTCCGTAACACTTCCCTTCGAATTCACCCGCGCGAAACGCGCCTGTCAAAATTTCGAGAGGGGGAATGATCCTGAAACACGGTGGTGACGAAAGCGCCGAGGGGGTTTAAACGGCCGTACGGCCGTGCGAGTTCGTGACCGGGCGAGCGACTACACGGGACTGTACCATCCTCGAGGCGTGAGACGTCCCGAGCGCAGAGATAGAGAGAGAGAAAGAGAAAGAGAACGCGTGAGGAGGACGAAGGAGTCGGGAGAGAGAGTACGTGAATAACGGGAGCGTGCGCCGAATAACGGGCGGAGTTATCCCGCCCACGAAACGCCCTGCTCGACGAACGATGCTGCTTTCCACCGGGACGCGGCGTCCGCCCACTACCTGCGTTATTTCATCGACGTTCCTCCTCGTCGTCGTCTTCGTCCTCGTCCACGTCTTCGTCCTCGTCTTCGGCTACGTCGCCGTCAGCCCGTCTCCAGCCGCCCGGCGTTCTACTCCGCACCGAGCCCCCGAACCGTCGGTCTCTCTTTTTCGCCTTTCTCACTTCCTCCACCTCCCCCTTTTCCGCAGCTACGCGATACGATGCAACCTCGTTCCTCTTCATCGAAGATGCCGCGTATCGCTTCGGAAAGATTCTTTTGTGCGATTTTCATTTCTTTATTTTTTTTTTTTTTTTTTTTTCACGAACCACGTCTCTCGGAAAGAAAAATCATAATATAAATAAATAAAAATATATTATTGAATATGTGATAATTTTTTTAAAATCTTTCTTTAAATTGACGCGCCAGAGTGTACGACGAGTGTTTAACTCTCGCCATGATGTCGGCATCGAAGTGCCGACTATATAGTCTTTCAATATTCGTCTTGTATAGAAACTTACAGCTTTTGTGAGGTGTTGCAGGCAAATGCGTGTAGACATTTATAATAAATAATATCTATTAATTGTTCACAGAGACAATTTCAAAGAAGCATTTCTTTTCCTCAATTTTCTCGTCTGAAACAACTCGCGGTGATGAATATCTAGCGGAGATCAAAAGACACTTGAAAACTCTCTCTCTCTCTCTCCGGCTAAATTTGCGAGGGGAAGCTAACGTATTAATGATAGAGAGGGTGTACCGGCAATTAATTAGGCGAACAAACCGATCTAAGGACCATCTCCGAAATTCGCTGCACCTATTGATCGTAGATACGGTCTCTCTCTCTCTCTCTCTCTTCGTTTCGAAAAACAGAATTTCTCTTCGAGGACGAAAAAATTAGTAAAAGTTGGCCGAAAAAGACGAACGAAATAGACTCGAAACAAACGTTTCTAGGAAGTTGCTTCGACAATTATAATTCTGTAACTCTAATTGCGCAAAATTGCGCTGTTCGCAAGCAGTCAGACTGTGGATATAGTTCGAATAGAAATCGTTCGCGCGCGACGAAAAAAAAAAAAAACAGGCGGTTCGTGGTAATTTCGCGTTCCTAGACCTAGACGACGAGAAAATCCGAACGGACAGACGGCGCGCGCGGGACGATCGAAGCCTCTCTCTGGCACGGGAAAACGACGCATCGGCATTGCTAGATACCTACGACTCGCCCGCTCGCTCGCTCGCTCGATGTTGTGTACTTAGCATGCATCCCCGATACGAAGGATTCCTTATTGTATCGTTGCACGTGAGCGTAATGCACAAATATGAACTTGGCTGCGGGCTCGTTCTCCTACCGAGCCTCGGTGATAACTCCGTTCTCATAATCATACATATGGATGTTCTGTGCGAGTTGCCTCCTCGATGGCTAGTACATAGTATATACGCGCGTTGCCGCTTATCCGAACGAAATAACGCCGCGATCGTCCAAGCTGCGCGAGACGCACATTCATTATTTTTCTTTGTGTCAATCGCGCGTTTGAAAATCAAGTATTTAAACATTTTGGAGAGAATGGGATTTTCCTGTAGTCGCGTAGATAGATTATATATAAGAGCGCGCGACAGAGATCGCACCGATATCACGTCCTCTTATCGGAATTAACTTTCGCGCGAAATGTCTGATATTCGCACAGGTGGCAGATAATAAAGATTTAATCGCGTGTAAGAAGCTCGCGTTGTTTGGTTAATCGACCAATTTCTTCGATCGGATAATGGTCGCATTTACGGTTAGATCCGTATCTAACCCTTGCCGTAGGACAATGTATCAGTGCGGACATAAACGTCGGCCGTCGGGTAAAGAAGGGCCCTATAAAAGCCGTCGCCCCCGCGGCGCCGATAAGAGTTATCTCCATCCACTAATTGAAAGTTAATTGGTCCACCGTTAGTTAGTCGCAGCGAAACCCGGGCGTCTACCCCGGCGGCTCGGGGCGGCAATTTAGGAACGCTGTACCGACAATAATGAGACCCTATCTTATGGCGTTACCGCTCGACCCCGGCGCTTCGGGTACACACGTGTATTACCTACGACGTTACGTGCGCGCCCGGATTCTCTCCCACGTGTTCGTAATAAACTGGCCCGCGCCGCGCCACCGTGTGTAATCGACAATTTCCGACAAACACGTATACCGAACGCACGTACCTGAGACAGAAAGATTACGATCGGGAAGGGAGTGGAGGGAGGGACCTTCGAGAAGTCGAAGAGCGAGAAGCGCACACACGACTTGCGTGCTGCTGCTGGGGCTTGCACGTGTTCTCCGAATAGTTACGCGTGCTGCACCAGTTAGCGGCGGGCACTGATTACCGGCAAACAGGGGAGATGATATCGCAATGCGAGGCGAATGATCCTAACTTGCTCGGACAGTTCAAATGTCTTGATAAAAAAAAAAAATTGAATTGAAAAACTGTACAACTAAATGTTGATAAAAAAATCGACTGTTGTTGATTACGATGTGCGCGCGCGAGCATCGCGAATCGAAAGAGCAAGCAAAATTTCGCCAGTGCGCGATATTTGCCCACGGAATACGCGAGATATCAGGGAGAACGAGGGTTAACATGTAAGCGTATGCGGCTCCTGTAATTTTTCAAATTGCACCGCTGTCATTCACCCTCCGACCTTCGGACTCGCAAACGGAAACGCTACTCTCCTTCTCTCTCTCTCTCTCTCTTCTTTTTCTCTCTCTGTCTTCCTTCCGTCTTTTTCCAACCCTCCCTCCGCTCGCCCTGTCTCGTCTTCGTCTCTCGTGCCAAATTTTCCCTCCGCTTGCCACGGCACAAGGGGAGCCTGGCTACTAACGAGAAACGAAGTTATTTGAGGGTGCTATAGAAAGGAGTTGGACAATCATAATAATCAAGTGCGATTCGCGTTTATTGTTGGCGATTATTGCTCGCCACCCTCTTGGAAAAGCTCGCGCTTTCGCACACAGCGCTCTTCCACCCGCTACCCCCGGGATGCGGTAGTAATAAATAATAACAACCGAATGAATCTTCGCATCGCGGTGCGAAATAAATAGAGTTAAAAAGTTTACAGATGCGAGAGAAAGAGAGAGAGAGAGAGAGAGAGAGAGAGAGAGAGAAAGAGAGAAAGAACTTCTGTGAGAGATAAGTTTCTGTGAAATATTTCGAGGCGCCACTTCCGCTTCCGTCGCCTCGTAATGGCTAAGCTCGTTTCACCATCGGTCCTCACTTAATGAATCTTGTCTTCTGTGAATTTATTTTTTCCGTTGAGTTTACATTCTTTTTCGCTACTAACATATACACACACATATATATAAAATATATTTCAAAATATATCTTGAAAAAAAATCAAATAAAATAGTCTTTATATAAATGTCGTCTTTCATTAAAAAAAAAAGTAATAATAAAATAAAGACGTTTTCTTATTGATCGATCGTTTATCACTTAAGCCACACATCGAACACATTAAAGTGAAAGAAGCGGGGGATTTGGCGTACAGATATAAAGATCATCCCCCTGCGTCGCGACTCATAATTGCGACGGGATTTCAATTATGTGTGTCGTCGAGAAAGATTAGCGAAACAAATTGCTTTTTTTTTTTTTTTTTTTTATACCGCCGGTTCCGCGCACATATTAGCGTAACTTTTTTAACATTAAAGGAGGAAAAAAATTGCCCCCGTGCCTTCGGAAAAAAAAGCGGTCGCAGTTACGCTATCCCGTCACCCTCCCTGGGTCGCGCCACTTAATTATGCCTCGCCGACCTCCTCGTCCAAGCTGGAGAGTAATCTCTTCGCAGGCTACGTTCGTCTCGCGATATTGCTTTTTTTTTTTTTTTTTTTAACGGCACAGTTCTGTCACCGTCACTTTCGCGTATTTCATCGATCGCGCACAACAACTTCGTTCGGAATTACTTCGCGCTTTGTCTTCCGGAACGAAGAGCGCAACACACGCCTCCGTCGAAGACCGTTTTGACTGGAAATCTGACCGATTGGCCGCAACTAGAGTTGATTAGATTCTATTTACTGGACGCGAGTTTAGTGGTACGATCCCCCTTCGCTTCCGTCTATTTCATCCCCCTCGTGGCAAATGAACCGGTATACGGGGCCGCGATTCCTACAGACCTTTCCGAGTCCGCCGCTAATTTAGAGAAAAGAGCGGTTCGTTCTATATTCTTGCGCAGCGTAAGACAACACCATGTGTCGCAAGTTGCACTAAAATATATCCGAGAATTAGTCAATATTTTATTTCTGGTTGCAAATCGCATCGAAGATTTGTCGATTTTTACGACATCCTTTTCTTTCTTTTGACGGTAATGATGCGGAAACTTCATTTGATAGACAAGAACAGTTCTTCTTCCGCGGAGCGGATTTTCTCCCACGCGATAGTCCCGCGGCATTCTTGCGCACGTCCGGAAGAACGTAGCAATTTTCGGACTTTCGAGCGTGTGTGGTGCCGTGGCGTGGATTGACAAGCTCGGGCGGGCAAAAGGGACAGCGAACATAGCGGTAGAAAATGGGGAAGGATCGGGGAAGGAAATAACAGGGTTCGGGAGACGGTCCCTATATCGGGGGCGAGGCAATCACATCCCCCTTCAAGAACACACCGGCATTCACTGAACTTTAAAATCAAATAATGCCTATTAAAATAACAATACGCGTCTCTGGGCGCGCGCGAGCAGGTTAAACATTCCTTCCTCCCGTTCGAGGGCTACGCTCCTCTAACCCGCTCGCCTACGCGAGCGCATTACCATACGGGATCGGGTTACGACAATTACGTTACGTATCGCCGCCGCTATACATACCGATTCGCGTCGGAGGGCGTTTCTATCGCGCGCGCCCTCTAATATCTTAATCAAGCCCGTGAGGACGGTTTGTTTTCGCACGCCCGTGATTTTCCGTATCCATGTCGCCACCCTTCCTTTACTTTTACATAATGCATCGCGCTCTAATAACGCGTTTCGCGATTAACGATCCGATAATAACGAAATAATCGTGTATGTGTGTGTGTGTGTGTGTATATATATAAATAAATGCGCGAAACAGGTTTTCCGAGGTTTACGTTACACACTTGCGCGAGACACAGCAGGAGATCGTTAAAAGATAGCAAATTGTCGCTTCGCAAGATTGATATAGCGTAAAGCGGCTGCGGGATCGTAACCTGAGATCGTTATCGCACACGTTGCGCGATCGTTATCGCGCCGCGATATAGCATATTACTCGACTTGTGGTTTTTAACGCGGTTCAACATTGTGTCTCGGTGATTTTTGTTCACTACAGTCGCGCTAAAACAACACATCTCGAAATGCGCGAAAGCAAATTCATCTCTTCTTTTTTTTTTATAAATTTGATTGAATTGAAGTTTTTATCTGAATTTACAGGCAAATTATTCATGAAAACGCGAATTATAACGCAGCTACGTTAAAAAAATACGCAGGTAGTTTTTGCCATATTGATCGTAAAACACGAAACAGCGCGCACAGTAACATATTTTGTCTGACAGATTTTGTCTGTCAGGGTGCTGATATTTACGATAAAACGGGTCTTCCAAAGAGTTCCCACGAGACGAGGGAAACTGCACGCTACTTATACACATATTGAACGAATCGGATGATCGGGCAACGCTTAAGTATCATATTAACGATCGTATCGTTTGTCATTTGTTATTTGTTCAAATTTTATTAATTTTATTATGTACAATATCGTTCAATGTGTTGCAGCGCGTTGCCGTAATTCTCGCACCGTATCGAATTATCGCTGACGCGCGCGTCAACAAAGACGCGGCTCGTTACTTAAATTGCATCGGAAATGCTTTCGATCGCTTGGCGCAATTTTACGTTTCATTTCGAGATAAGTAAAAAAATAGCCGCACATTCGAGCGATTTCGTCGAATAATTATTGCGATTATTAACCATACTTGAGGCCAAATCTGGCCTCAATTACATTAACGAGGTAGTTTTGTACCTCAAATTTTGATAAGAATTTTGACTAAAGTGAAATTTTAAAAGTTGGTTTTGTTTGTGCCATACAAGAAATATTTGCGCAATTGCACGCGAAGTATGTTGTTTGTATTCCAGTGTAGTTAAGGGATTAAACGAATTATTATTATTGGGATTATTAAAGACGATCAAAATTCGAGAGAGTGCGATTTATCCAATTAAAATGAGACGCGATTAAAGCGCGGTGGAATATTTAGGTCGGTCAGCTCGGCCAAGGAGGAGCAATTTCTTTCGTCTTTCGCGATTTCTACGCGGGACTTAAAGGAAGGAAAAGACATCGCTCCCAAGTCGCAGAAGCTAAAGTTAGAATCGAAAAGGTGAGTTTCCAAGTGGCTATCAACCGTCGTGGCGCCGTCGTGATCTAACGACTAGCGCTTGACAACCGGATGCGAGAGAGAGAGAGAGAGAGAGAGAAAGAGAAAAAGAGAGAAAGAGAGAAAGAGAGAGAGAGAGAGAAGAGAGGCCCGATACTCGTCCCGTGAGTTCCCGCATCGCGTCATTAGCATGCGACTCGCGAACGTACATATTTTGGGGAGTCCTCGCGAAGAATACCAATATTCTGCTTTGACATTCCAATAAAACGCGGTCGTTTTGTTTATGAGCTTGTACGCACCGAGTGCGCGCGTGTGTGCGTGCGTGAGCGCGCGGCCACGTAGTCCACGTCGTCACCACGTCGAGGTGGTTACATCAAAACGCATGAATGGTATTGGAGATTGAAATAGGAACGAAGAGAGGGAACAAGGAGCGTGCGACCGCACCCACACACGATCGGTGCCAGGCTGCGGGAGAGACGTTAACGAACATCGTGCCACCCTCTCGAGCAAGAGTTGCTGAGTACACCGTAAAAAAGATTCGCACTCTCTCTCTCTCTCTCTCTCTCTCTCTCTCTTCTTTCAAAAGTATGTGTTCCACGTATCGCTGCGGTTTAATCGTCTACACGTAGGCAATTCATCAAATATTATCGCTGCAGACATTTTTTGTGTGTGTATATATTTCTCTAGGCGGCAAATAAACGAACGAGCTCGCGAGGCAGGCGACGAATGCGGAGATCGTGGAGATAATCGTTAAATTATTTTTTTTTTCTCGCGGAGAGGAAGAGACCGGAAGAGTCGCAACGGAAGAAAGCGGCGATTAGAAGAGGGAGAAGATACACACAGTCCTCAGAGAAATTTTAGTCTCGCGTAAATTTTCGAGAGAACCGAACAAGAGACGCGCGCAAAAGAGAGAGAGAGAGAGAGACGTAAAAAAGTTTCAACTGCGCAATTTTCAGTTGCCCGCGCGCGCAAATAAAAATAAAAAAATTCTCAATCGAGAACACTCTCAAGCGCGGAAAACGTTTCGTATGCGCGACGTACCGCGAAATAAGCGTCGAACAGACGCATGTATACGACTATCGTCCGTGATCTCGTTATTTCTGCGGCGAGTCCGGATGATGGATCCGTAAATGCCGCGTTGACCTCATTGTTGAGCTCGATTCGTCCTTCTACAAGTTTTCGTTAAAGATAAGGAAGGGAATCGTTGTTGAGCGAGGCATGCGCGCGCGATTGGACGCAAAAGAAACGAGCATGAGGAGAAACGATTGGCGAGAGGATATAGCGGAGATGTCATCGATGCGCCGCGTATTACGGCAATGATTGGTATGCCCGGCGATCGATCTACGATGCCGCCTTCCTTCGATTCCTCTCCTCCCCCCTCCTCCCTTCCCTCTCTCGCGCTTTCCCTCAATCCACGACCACGCCGATTCAACCGGGCAGGATATCGAGAATTACCCGGGCACAATGGCGTATATACATTGTCCCGCATCGCGATCCGTTCTCTTGCTTATGTATATATATATATATATACACGCGCATATAATACACATTAGACTTGTTGGTATGCAGTTGAAAATTGCGCCATTTCCTCGTTACGTCGCGCATCGGACCGTCCAGCCGCAAACCGCATACGCTGTGGTGCTTTGTACCACGGCCGACCGCTATATATTAAAATTATTGCTACCGCCGCGCGTTGGCGCGCCACGCTCATCGGGCATACCTGTACCTTGTATCGCGGCGAGAGATCCGATGAATGAATCGGATAATTCAGAAAATCCGGACTCTTACGAAAAGTCATAAAAAAAAAAAAAAAAAAAAAAAAACTCGAGATGCGCGGCAAAGATATCGCGGCGCGCGTCGCAACGCTTCTGTTGAGTGTTGCGTTGTGTTGTTGTGTTTCATCAGATCAAACGGGGACGAAGGTCGTAAAATACTTTCGTTTAGTTTCGGCTTCGAAATACGGAGCGATGCGATGATAGGAAAAATCCGTTACTGCTCCCTCCTCCCTTCTCGCGTTTTCCGTATCGCGCGTCCGAGTGTTTTTTTTTCGTCGATCTGCGCTGGCGATCTCCATTTTTACGAGCGGGAGCGCACAGCCACTCGTTTCGGAAAATAACGGGCCGATGCGGTCTGTGTTGTGTGTCCGCTAATATATTATATACCTGTAGCTTGTGCAGTTTTTTACGTCTCTGTTAAAACACCCGAGATCAGAACAGAGAGATCGAAATCTTCTCGGGGTAACAGTATCGAGGGTGGTGTAACGGTATCTCGCGTCTCAATATCTCTCTCCGGGATGCAACAACGGCCAACACGTGTTATAAACATGTGTTTGTATTAATTACAAAAGGACAATCGCGCGCGAAGAATCACAAGTGCTTATTTTGACACGCACGAGGAATACAAAAGTGAAGAAATTTGAAAAAAAAAAAAAAATGTAAAACATATAAACACAAGTTTAATATAAAAATATAAAATAGAAAACAAACGTGGTTGTTAATTTTATTTATGTTATTTATGTTATTTTATTTATTATGTATACGCGCGATATTTTTATGCAATCAACAGTGCGAAAGTAATCGCAAAATTAATGCGTGACACTCTTTTTAAATGCAACAACACGTGATGCGTTTCTAACGTACGAGGCAATATGTATGCCGAAAGTAGTATATTTATCATGTAAGCGAGCAATTTGAGGAAGATCATTTTTCACAGGCTGCGACGACTTTGGATTCCGGGGTGTGTGTGACTCGGTGAGGGTGAAATGGGGGTGTTATTGGCCGGCGGGCTAACACACCAGACGGACATCACCCTCCGAAGATCTTCAGCCTGACTGATGATTTTTGCTTCCCCGTATATCGTATCTTACGGAGTAGCGCGTCGAATCGCTACTCGCAATCCTCCCATTCGATTATCCTTTCGTTCTGTGTGATCGCACCGCCATTTTATTTACAATTTTTTTTAGAAAACACTCGAGATGTAGAGATTAAACACGCGCGGTTTAAACTGTACAACAAATTGTTTTTTTTTTTTTTTAAATTACTTTCGGGGGAGAAGGATTTGTAACAAATGCGTGTTCGCACAACTACTCCGCTAATTAGTTTCTCTTCCGTCTCACGCGGTGTACATGTCAATTGTGCGCGAGGGAAGAGGAACGGTCTCTCTCTCCCGCGGGTATACAGATAAAAGAGCGTCAAGAAACGAGAAGCACAGAAAAGTAACGGCCTGTTAAAGATAAGGAAATGAGGTGTCGCACCCCGCGCGATCTCGGAAAAGGCCGGAAGGGTCTTTTCTTCCGCGCCCGGTGTCGCACCGGAGCACCCCTTGGAGAATTTTCTCCCGCTCTCGTAGCTGGCTGTTGAGCCTCGAATACCTTTACGCTTGGACGCTCGAACGGTCAACTGACCCTTTCCTCGATAAAATGCATCGTAACGCCGTCCACTTTTGTCGATCGATGAATACGTGCGTATTTTTCCAAATTTACTTCCCGTACGTTCAAGCGCGAGTGTTTATTAAGAAACAATTCGCTTGTGCGTTACGTGAAATAATAACAAAGCAATGGAGCGGCAATGAAGTACATTCTTTTCTTTACGGAAAATTGTCCATAATAATGTGCAGAACCTGCGCCCACACACATACACTTCTGTCCTACGATTGCGCTTATAAGTCAGCGCAAATTCGATGCTAGCCAGAGAATTCTTATCTTAATGTAGCAAATAACCGGGGAGGAAGCGACGGAGAACGAGGTAGATAACAGTGCCTACCGATCTAATCTCCGCGGCTGATTTAACCCGCTTCATAATTCTTCAACCTAATCTGAATCCGCGTGTAAGCATTAGGTCCTCCCTTATGGGTCTCATATAAGCGCTCTACCTTTATATATTTAATTTAATATATTCTTGTTCCCCTCGCACACACACACACACAGACCAGATTATATTTAAACCAGATATCTTTTGTTGATAACATCGTAAAAATTAGAGAGAAACGTTTTTTTTTTTTTTTTTAAGAATCTCAGACGTACAAAAATTTTTCTCGCCAAGTAAACGTCAATATTTAAAGTTTGTCTATTGATAGGATAGATATCTATATATATATATATATAAAATGTACGTCGTTATGTAATTACATATGCATGACTGCGAAATGGCGAATTGTGGCGAATCTTTACAAGGCAGTTGGCGTTGACAGTCGATTCCACAAAGTACACTCCGTTACGCGGTAACAAGAGAACTCTCGGCATATCCAATGATTTTTAGGGTGCGATACCGCGGGGGTTCGGTGGATGCGCGAACCCTTAAAGCGTCTGACAAGTCGAGGTCTGGTTCCCGGTAGTCTTCTCTCCCCGTGTCTCTTAAAATCGCGAGATTTTCAAAACAGATGCACCCTGCCGCCGTGAAATAGCTTTTTAAACTCCTCGACCGATGTTACGCGGTTATAAGAGGCGAGCGAGCGACTCCCCATCTGCTTCTGAAAATGTTCCTGATCCTGGCAGTAACAGTCTTAAAGAGCCATTTCATATTTTCCGAGCGATATCCTTACGCGGGCGCTTCTCTTTCACGATCTCTTTGCTGTAAAGTAGCGAATATTTATGAGAAGCTTCGATAAATGACGTATATCGATTTGATTTGCTTTAAAACCGTTTATATATTGTAAAATAGCATAATATACTTTTCTCTCTCTCTCTCTCTCTCTTTTTCTCTCTCTCTCTCAGCATTATATATTATTAAAAGGTACTTATATTTGCTCGAAAAATATTGCAAATTATTGTATTATAATAATTGTACTTAATTTTAATATATTTATTAGATATTCTATATATAATTTTTATCTGATATTTGATGCTTTCGCGGTGTGTTGTATTAACATACAAGGATGTTTTTCGGGATGTTTGAACCGCGTTAGTGTCATTTTTATACCGACGTTTCGTGAACATTACAGCTCACTTCATCAGGGTTTAAAGAGCAACCTGATACTGGTGTGTAGTGTAATGTTATTATATTAGATTAACATGTCATATTAGATATAACGTTTTTTTTTTTTTTAATCTTTGATTAAAAAAATTCTATCTTCAGATAAAACGTATCGGGATAATGTATAATGATATTGTGTATGTGCGCGCGCGTGTGTGCGCGTGTCTCGTACTTGCACCTGACGAGTGGCAACCAGCTAGCAAACCTGTCTGTGAGTAAATCTATCTATATGTAGGCGTGCGCGACTCTCATAATCTCGTTTCATTCCCAAGAAACGCGTCAATTTTCGCGTGTGTAATAAAAATGATTATCTCGCGTATTGTATACAACATATTGTATGTACACACATTATAAGATATACCACAAATTATCTACCATGTGTCCGCTATATCATTAAGAATGGCGCTTGTATATATACCGAGGGTACTAAATAAATATAGCACATATTACGTGTTAGGTATTAGACCCTAATGGGATTTATGCGAGTCTTAATCAGAGACACGCGAAAAATATAAGGGATTATGATATCTTCCTCCCTTCCCCCCTTCTCTATCCAATGCTATAAACGTTGACGAAAATGAGAAATTGAACAATGCTGTTTTCTACAACGAAAACTTTTCGCGATTTTCTTATAAAATATATAAAATGTTCATTCAACACTCTCTTATATTATTTAGTCTCACTTGTATCTCTACAATCAAATTAAAAAATTAAATTTAAATTGAAAAACTTTAATTTACTAACAATTACATAAAATAAAAAAAATTTTGTTGGCAACTTAATCGGTTCATCAACGATTTAATTAATTTCGACTTGTGGTTAGAAATAAGCTACCCCATGTAAATAGAGCTCGTCATTTATTCAAGCTCCACGCGTGATCCATCTTATACACACCGCTCCATCCGTCTGTCTTTCAGAAGGGATGAGACCTGCTGTACCGACGAACAGAAGAACGAGCAGGTTTATCGGTACAACTTGAAGCCGTACGGTGGCAGTCAAGACTGGAGGAAGTGTGCTTCTCTGTTTCAAATAAGAGAAACGAGAGAGCTGAAAGATATCGCAATCATAAATTTCAACATTACACCACGCTTTGCATTTAAATTTGATGAATTTTAATCACTCGCAAATCTAACTTTCCGAGGAACAAATTTTCTTTTGTTGCATAAGAAATTGTGCTTCCTTACTTGTAGAAAGTATGTTTCTTTTATAATGCAAAAAAAAAAAAAAAAAATTGTAGTTTGCGCTAATTTCAAAATACATATATATATTTTCCATGTTGTACAGTTCATTAAAAAAAAACAATGCGTTCTCTCATTACAATATATTCTCTGGAAGAAATTCAAAGGTTCTTGATTAAATAATCAAAAAGACGCATCTTCTTCGAAGAATGCGTCGAATAATCGTCCGTTAATAGAGACGCTTTTACAGCGCTTTATAAAACTCAATCTCGGAAACGGTTCGTGCTTTTGGTACTGCGTGTCACGCAATTACACCCTCCCCCTCCCCCAAACCTTCTGCGCGCGCGGTGGTGTCGCAGCGAGGTATTCCGGACGATGAAAGGAGGGAACGTGTAATCACGCTAATTGAGTGTAGATAGGCCTCGTTGACGACTCCTTCATTACACCGCAAGAAGGGTCCTAACCGCACAATTACCCACTAAGTTCAGCGCTGTCATCTTTCTGTGCCGCGGCGCGTTGCGACGCGGCCACGTTTCCGATATCCGCGATAAGTCTCGAGTGTCAGAGGGAGAGACAGAGGGAGAGATCTCGTGGAAATTGCCGCCCCTCGATGTATTTTCCACGCAACAAAATATCGGAACGGTCTGAGCTTCTTGTTGGAGACCAACGATACTTCTCGATTAATCATAAGTTTGTCAAGAAAATTCGCGACCTTTGTGAGAAACATGCGTGGAATATTCTGTCGTGATGTTGCAATGAAACAACCGAGATACAAGTACAATTTTGCACATTTCTCCGTTAATATCGGACGAAAATCGCTCTGCGTTAAGACTCTCATTTGTTAGAAAAATGACGCAACGGTCCGATTCTCAAAGGCTTTCCTTATTAAGTTCACACTTTTCCTAAGGTTTTCGCAAGGGAGAGCGAACACCTCGCGGGAATACCAATGAGTTACGGAGGTATCCGAGATGTCAGTCCACGGGATCACAAACGAGAGAGAGAGGGCACGGTCGAGGTCGATCTGTGAAGAGGGTGTTGTCGGAGCTTAAGAGTCGACTCGTGCGCCTTTGAACGGTACAAGCGGGCGGGGGATGTAACATCCGCGCGAGTTCCTGCTGCGTGATTGATCACCGAGTCTATCGTCACTTTTGTCGAGTTCGTTATATTTAGCCGATGAAGAATCCGCGATATTTCGGATTTTATGAGCGACATTGACGAGCGATAAAGTTGACGTGGTTCTTATTTACGTTGCCCGGAAAGATTCTCTCATTGTCGCAGTGGTCACCGACACATATCTCGATCGCAAAATGTGGCGTTCGCATCCGGTGTGTTACATATATATTGTAACGACGGAGGACGCCGACATAAATCCCGCAGCGCCGGTGACTTTGGCGGGCGGTGTCCGAATTTGAGCGAAAACAGAAGTCGAGGAAATAGCGTGGCGCGCGCGCGCGATATGTAGGGAGAAGGGGGGAAAACCAGCTGGCTCTGTCTTGTCGGAGGCATTAATCATCGAAGTATCTAAATGACGGGATTCCGATGTATTACCATATAAATGACATCATATTTCTGGTCAGGTTTCCCCAGTTTGTCGGGTCGCTCCCGACGTGATGTATGGACGACGGCATATTGGCGGGGCCACCCACCCGCCTACGTCACCCCTATCGACTCTCGGACTCTTAAGCTATCGTTCCGCCTATCGTTGTCCTATATGTTTACCTCGTTTCACGGTGCTTCTGTTTCTCGGTCAAATCTCTCTTGTTGAAATCTTGTTCGCTATATATATATATATATTTTTAACAAATCGATTTTCTAACACAAACGAGTTATCCGGCGAAGCACCGCTTTCTTTCGATAATGATCGTCACCGAGATCTCGTGGAAAGCGCGTCGTTTTGCCCCCCGCGCGCAGGCTCGGACGAAATCGAAATTAGTTTTCGACTTGATGGCGATGCGCAATTATGCATCAAACCCGTACGGCGTATACGCATGCACCGCAAACTGGCCCGGCCAAGCGGTCCGGCGGGTACATTTCAATTATTAGAGGGAATTACTACGAGCGTCCATCATCTTCTATACTTATTTTCTGCTCACGACCACTACGACCGCGGCAAAGACTAAACTCGGCTCTATGTTTCACCATGGAGATGATCCTATGAGGTTATATGCGAGGTAGGCATCATCAGAGCGCATCATCAGAGCGGTGAGAAAATAGCCTTCAATTGTGATTACAGGGGCGGCTTGGGTTCGCCTTGGCTCTTCGCTCACTGACTGAATCTGTCCGTCGGTCGGGTCCGCGCGTCCATCCGTCCGTCCGCGCGTCCGTTCTTTCGTTCGTACCTTTGCAGTTACGTTGCACGCATCCACGTGTGGGAAGATGCCGCGATTTAAGTAATACGGCTTGATGCCGCCTGCCGCTGACGTTTCCTCTCTCGTGAAACTTCGTTGAGAGAAAGAGAGAGAGAGAGAGAGCTGAAATATTCGCTTTTCTCCCTGCCGAGGCAAAAATAAAAAATATATATATATATATATGTGTAGCCTGCGAGTTTTTCGCGTACGCGAAATTTTGCATATCAAAGAGAGCGACATTGCGTTTTCTCGGAAATAACGAAAGACAAGTCGCGAAGAGGAAAGTCCTGTGGGATGCGGAAGATGCGGAATAATACGGCGAGAGAAAGTTACAAGTATGACTAAGCAAGAAGGCGAGGAAGATGTGACACAATGACTCCCATCGGAGTGATACCGTAATGAAGCTCCTTCCGCGGCATCATGCCGCCTTGACCCGCCGCCCCGTTTCCCTTCGTCCCTAGGCGTACCGCATTACTAGATTAGACGCGCGGAGTCCCTTAGTAAGTGCACTATTCCCTTAAGCCCAGCGATACTTTCTAAAGTGCGTCTCTTATATATAATAAACAAAGCCGATTCGCTCTATAATAAGCCGCAAAACCCGCCGCGGACCGGAGAACGATATTAGCGCGAATTTAAAAAATTTAACAATTTACCGAAAGTAAAAACACTATGAGTGTTCTTCCATCTCACCACGTATTTCTGCAATATACTCAAGTATTATTTGTTTATTTCTAATAACTAAAATCGATACAATCGACTTGCGCAATGTACATACGTATCTATAATCGCGCGTCGTAATACACGTACGTAATAGAGTTACATGTAATGGGGAAATTGCAAGACGCGCTTTACGCGACTCGAAATTGTAGGTAAGTTTCGCGCGGAATTAAGTTTTCTCTAATGTTCCTTGTTCTCGCGAACGTAATGTGCTGTTTAAGCCGCGAGAGAGAGAGAGAGACTCTCTCAAGAGTTAACGCGAGGATTTGCGCGAGGATTTTCGTAAGCTGGGCAACTTTGTCGCGTAAAAAATGTCTCCGAAAACTCAACGTTTAAACGTTGTCGGCGAAAATCACAAATTTTCAAGCTATTTCACAGTTGAAGTTTATTGTGGAAACGTAGTCTCTCGCGGCAATGGATAGACACGCACGACAATTTTTCGAAAAAATAACGCTGCCTATTTTAAACGCGAGACGAAGGTCGAAAAGCTAACAGCGGTTCGATATATCGTTAAATGTCAGAAGAAGAGTTGATCAGCGGTTTGTATTTCGCTCGTATTTTTGCCGCGGCCGCGACTCGACCGAGTGAAAGGAAACGGCGCGGATTAAATTAATTACAGGAGCAAGATCGCGAGCAAAACGCGATCATAAACAAGTGGGATGACCGGCCCCGATCATTAGCTCGATAATCTTGATAATAACGCGCGATGTGCCTGATGCACGTGCATATCGTGGCCGACACTTTTGCGCGTTTTACTTGCGCGAATCCGATACGCTTGTGAAGTAGATACTTCTTTGTAAACGCGAACATTTTTTTAGGCGCGTACCTGTATTAAGCAATTTCTGTTTAGAAGAATTATGCGTTAGCACCAAGAACGCGAACATGAGTTTGGTAAAACAGTAAGAGAAGGTTGAAGTCGAGCAAAAACAAGATGTTGAAAATAATTTTCTATATTTTACATTTATAATATGAGATGCGAAACGTTTCGAGCTCTTACATGAGCCTTCCTCAATCGCGAAAAAAGTATAAAAAATTTAAAAATGAAGTAAATTAGTTACACGAATAAGAAAACCGATGAAATATTACAGAAAATTCTCATTACGAAGTGCGCTCCGAAGGCTCATGTAAGAGCTCGAAACGTTTCGCATGTTGTATTGCAAATGTAAAATATAGAAAATTGTTTTCAACATCTTGTTTCTATTCGACTTCGACCTTCTCTTACTTGTTTATTTTTATTCACAGAACGAGCATTTTTTATTTTACTTGAGTTTGAAAAATTCGGTACGAAATTTCAAACACACTTCATTTTGAACAAGTTTTCTTACTAAATTTTGCAATTTATTAAAAACATTTAATTTTGCGATCATATTTTACGCAAATACTCTTGTTTTCTTATTTTAACTATGCAAAAATTACTCAGAAGAGACATCTGCTTGAAAAATAAAGATTGTATGGCTTTATTCAGTCGCGGCAAGTCGGCAAGGTGGGTTGGTGAGTCCCGTTTGCAAGTTCGGGTGATATTAATCCTCTTCCTAGACAAGAAGAAAATTCGGCAGATAGGACGCGGATAAGAAACGGGGGAGATCCGGTTTGTTTGTGATGAAACATAGCGCTAACGACCCGGTAACACACGGAGGTAACCCGAGACGACGGACGGCCAACGATGATATCGTCTCTGACATCTATGTCAGCGAGCCAAGAACAACAGCGAACTCGTCCGAGTGTACCGGGTGACGAAATAAGATCGCGCGTTACTGCGGAATATCATTGTGATTGTTATTGCGAATTCGATGTTCAAAAACGACGTTTTGCAAATACGTTTAAGAGATCTCGCGATCAGACATTTGAGTGACTTTCAGTTTCACGATTTGACAGTTTCCAAGTTCGCAAAAAAAAAAAAAAAAAACCAAGATCTGTAACGAATGCCTAAAATCGTTAATTCATCTCTTATATTCAAAGGAACCCCCGTAGAGCAACCCTAACGCTCTCTCTCTCTCTAGTCGCATGCTTACGGTGTCTGCTTCTACCGCGGTGGCTTGTCAACAACCATCTCCACCTACTATCTCCGCTCTACGCTCATTGGGAGCCATACTTGTCCAGACGCTGATTGGCTCTTCTCTCGGGGACTTTCCATCCCCTTAGCTGTCTCCGGGCCTTGTTTATTGGGAGCCATAACCAGACGCTGATTGATCCTTCTCGTCCATCCCCGCCCCTTACACTTCCTCCCTCGCACTCGACCGACCGACGCCAACTTGCTCTCATAAACGTACGGACGCGCAAAGCATCAACATCGGAGCAGCAGCACCTCAAGACATTTTTTTAAACAATCTTATGCTATTTCAAAAAAGAATCACCCCCTTCTTCCCGTATTTTCCTATTCTCCCTTCTCATAAAAATTTCCTCCGAAATAAATTTTCATAAATTTTATATAAATTTTAAAAAACAATTACAGGGTCATAAATCATGTCATATTTCTTCTCCCTCCAGTGGGCGTGGCTTAACTACCCCAGACTTAAGAGACGGGGGAAACCATAGTGGTGGGGCAATGGCGCCAGCTGGAGTGGGGGGGGCCTAGTGGAGGGGGTTTGTTTTGACGCGTCGAAAAAAAACCACGTTGTTGTCAGCTAATTTGACGAATCGCGCTGTCAAATAGATCGCAACAGATAAAGCGTAGAACGTAGATTGCGCGTCAAAGTTGAAGACATCGGAATCTAATAAAAAAATATATATATTGCACAGTTTATAAAAGATACAAAAAACCGGTATTAATTATTACAGAACAGTAAATTATTGTAATATGTTATAAACTTATTTCTACACAAAGCTTTTGCACACGCAATTGCTATTAAGGAAACTATATAATATAGAAAATATATAACACAGAGAATATATAATAGATTATAATAGAGAATATCTAATATTTGTATCCTTTACCGCGATAATATTATTGATATTGTTAAAGCATCTCAAAATGTGTTATACAGTGACTCCAAAAAGTATTTGTACACTTACATTTAATAATAATGCACATAATAGTTTGGGGTTGTATGTCTTATAATAGAATTGGAAATTCCATTTAGCATTCCCTGTAGCATTTATCGAAGTAATTATGAATGCTCGAATATCGATGTGTTGCGAGATATTTCACTACAGAGTGCAAGATTAAAAACTTTAAGAGAATTGTGTATTTCCTATGTAAAACACCAGTGTACTAATACTTTTTTGAGTATAAAATTTTTGTTTTTGTTTTTTAACTTACTTTTAATTACAATATTGAGAGTTCTTGAAAAATACACTGCTTCCGTACGTTATAAAGCATTAATAGACATATTTTGTTTTAATATTTTATTTCATTATATAAAGATATTTTTAAAAATGTACAAATACTTTTTGGAGCCACTGTATATATTTATTATAGTGATAAATATGAGTTAACAGTGATAATTTCAATTTCTTGGAATATCA
>QVOB01007069.1:0-14474 GCA_014839585.1 Pseudomyrmex concolor
GCGAGAGACATTAAAATTTCCGATCACGCGCGCTTTTGGGTCATTTGGGAGAGCTGTGCATAACGCAATTTGGCAAATGACACACGTGACGACGACGTCCGCTCCCAGGTTTTTCTTTGTCACGCATATACGACGTAATAAGCGCGCCGGCAAGTAGTGCGACTGCATTATGCACCCGACGACGCGTGAAAAACAAACGCGCGAAAAAACGACGCCGCGGCGCCCTGCAAAGCGGATAAACTCGCGACCTCGATTCAGGATCTCTCTCTTTCTCCTTCGGTTTCCCCTTTTCCACGAAGTTTGCACACAATCGGTGCGACGCCGCATCTTGCGGTGGCTCGGGGATTCCGCGCGCACCGTTTCCCGTTTTGGTCGCGCACACTCGTCTCGTCGTTTGCGCGACAACTGTCACCGTCTGCATACGAAGCTGGTGTGTAAGCGAAATAAATCAAACGACAAGCGCGACTATGAGAGCTGCAACAAAGGAAGAGGAAAGACACCGTTACGATCGAGAAGGATCTCAAGAGAACAGAAAGCTGTTCGAAGCAAATATTTGTTGTTGTTAAATAACTGAGATTCCACACCCTCTATCACACACGCCCTATTTATCCCACTTTGTACTTATTCGCGAGGCGTATTTGTTGTCGGATTTATTTCATTATTGAGAGATAAAATTTCTTTACACAGTTCGCGCGCTAAATCACTTCCAGTGTACTTGTTCTACAAAATACATATACGTGTTGTTATCAAATCAAATCGTGCACGTGAGTCACGCGTGTGAACGCGTTAACCTTTCAACACGCCACCTCCAATGCATCGAAGCAAATCGTAACGGTGAAACGGTTTTCTGTTTCACGAGAGTTTCCTTATTATCGCGCGAAAGAATACATAATTAGAAAGACGATAGGAAGTCGCCGCAACAAATGAACGACAATTTAATTTCATTTCGTGCGAGCACACCTCGTCAGAAAGTTAAACTAGACGAGCAGCGAGAGTCATGATGGTGTTAACGAGACGACGCGCTGGCGCGTCGTCACAGGAGGTGTCGAATTTTAGAATAGATGATCATTCATTGAGAAAGCGACGAAACGTCACAGCACGGTCCGCGGTTGTTTGCGATTTCGCGCGCAACAACCACGAGATCTTTCACCGCGCTTCTAACTACAACGTGGTCTGCGGATTACGTAAACGCGCCGGCATCGTTTACGTAAGTTCTTATCCGCGCGGTTCTCTGTCAATAAACCGGCTCATCTGTCTCTCACGCGTGCATCTACGCGCGGATTTGCTCTCGCGAGAAATAGCAAGGATAACAAGGCGGACACACTTTCCTTTCAAGAAGTTTTCAAAAACATGTCGCACACTTTATTATATTGCCCGGATGATGTCCGAGTTAACCAGCGATCGGGGGGGAGATCGACGACGAGTTCGCGGAGTTGCGGCTCGATCTCGTCGTTTTCTATCAAAAGATCCACAGCTAGATGTTTCAAATTCATCTGCTTGATATCTTTGTGCTCCTTTCTGACGAGTATGAAGATCTGTATTTTGGGCAAGACCTGCTTTACAAATATTATAATGCTTATCTTTGTACACATATGTAATATAGTTAATCTTCTACACAGGGTGTGACGGGAAATAGGGATTTGCATTACACAACCACGTGACGAGTCGCCGCCCCCTTTTCCGCGATAGAATTCCATTTGGATGCAGGTGGCTTTCTGTGATTTTTTTTTCTCTTTTTTTGTTTTTTTGTTTTTTTGTTTTTTCGTCGAGAGGGGACCACGCGCGCGCTCTTCGCTAATGCACCTCGCGCGAGAGAGTAGCAGCGCGTCGCATTCGATGCGTTGCGCGCATATTGTTTCTTTTATGACACTCATTACGCCGTACTGTACAGTAAAGCGCGCTACATCATGAACTTAATAACAGCGGAGCAAAATACATTATACAAAACAGCGATGGCTATAAAAGAACGGCCCGCCTCTTTACGTACTTGTGTGTCGAATGTGATCGAAAACACACGAGGCGAGAATCAACGGAAACACAGAACAGATTGCGATCAATCGATATTTATTAATGCCATTTCGTAACTTGACGTCTCTCAGAAATTTTTGACTTTGTTTAACAGACACATGTTTCTTGACGTATTTTATATCGAGCATTTTTTGCACTAACCTCAGAAATGTCTACTCGATAAAATATTAGGTGAAGTGTTTTATTCTCTTCAATAGAATCTCAAAGTGACGTAAACCAAACCACACACGATCTTGTCGTCTCGCAAAAGTCTTATTCAGCGGTGCGTCATAAAGTTTCCAAATTACATTCGGTTTACAAAAGAGATTAAAAACTTTTCCTCCTTGAGAGGAACCGTCTTCCTCGGAATCCGCGCAAGGAAAAGCTTCGAATCTAAACACGCGGTCTTCTCTCGGAAGAAACGCTTTGGTGTAAATAAAACTAAAGAAAAAAAAAAAACGTTTCGTCGACAAGAGGTGCGGAATCAAAATTTGCGTACCGTTTGAGTTTCATTGTCCGACGTGAGCGAAACACATTTTCCGCGCGGACGGAACAAGACCGGTTCTCGATCGCGCGGGCGAGCGAGAGGACGCGGTCTTTTCGTTTGGCGCGTTTTTCCTTTGTCCACAAACTCGTTCTCATTTCGCGTCGATACTTTGGCGGTGTGTGTCACGTGCGCGTTTTCGCCCTCGCTGCCCCGACGGACGGAAAAACTTTCCGACCGGTTTCGATTCCGTCGGTAACGACGCGCGAGATCGCGATTACTCCCAACGGTATGGCACGCGTCGTCGTAGGGGGTATCTGTATCTCGACATTCTCATCGCCAAAGAAATGCGTGTAATTCGGAAGCCCCGTTATTAGGTGCCATTGTTACCCGAATTCGATAGAAGAGCGCGCATACGCCGCCGGAGCGTGCCGATGGAGTGAAGAAACAACTGACGCAAGAGAACGTAAGCCAGGAGATCGCGCCAGGAAGGAAGGAACGAGAGAGAAAGGAAACAAAGAAGAGAGAAGCGGGAATTCGCTCTTCTGAAAGAGAGGTGGAGATGACATTTGTATGCATTGCGGCCTGGTACACAGAGCACTATAGCCGCCAACTCGATCCAAGCGCACTTTCTCCCTCTTCGAATTCTCTCATCTCCCGCGACTTGAATCTCGGGATTGCTGTTTTCCCGCAAATTCGCGAATGATTTGCAATAATCTTCGTATGTAAGAAAAGAGAGAAGAAATCCGCCAACAACTTCTCTATTATCGTTGAAGTCAAACCAGCTAAGAAATTTATTCGCGAACCAAACTACTCTGTTCCAAGCGATCGATGACTCGGCCGCGTTGAGAAGCTATTAATTCAGAGAGCCGCGTCATCGTTCCGAAATGTGTCTTGCGAGATAAAAACGAACGGAACGGAGCGCGGCCGTTCGTTTTTTAACGGGGAGGAGAAATGTGGCGCGGTGCCTGACCTTATGTGTTGACGCTCGCCTTGGTCGCCGCCAAAAAGAGGCAACGAAGATTTATCCTTGGGTAATCGCTCGAGGAAATCTTTGTGCTCGGCCCGCGGGTGATGGATGGCGTTTACTGTAACGAGTTCGCGCTTGTAATGCGGCCGGAGGGTTTTTCAACGGCGCGAGCTCTTCCTCCCGTATTTTTCCGCGCCGAGGTTTCGATCGATTCGAAGAACGTTACACAACATCGCATTGTGTTTTCTCGAGATTTAAGCCGCCGGCTTAAAAATCATGCGGTTTGTAATTTTTGTATTTTCGTTTCGAATTTGTTTAATTACCGGAAAAACTTACTCTCGTCTCGTCTCGTTCGCTCTCTCTTTCTCTCTCACCGAGAGAATTATTCGTTCAACTCGAGGCACGGATTTTCTCCATAGAGAATTTCTGGATCACGAATCCCGCTTCAGACTTCCTAGGAGAACGCGCCTAAGCCCGCGTGAATACGGAAACGCTTGTTCGTCTCGACGATTTCCTTTTTACGTGCCTCGGAGACGAGTTTAAGGATCAAACACTCCCGCCGCGTCTCCCTTTGCGCGCGGACCTTTTCGAACTCCGAACGAGAGCGGAAAATGGAGAAAATACAGAATGGCAGCGAGAAAAGGAGAAAACGAGTGATGTATTAGACCGAGAGAATCGATACTTTAGTGCCATTTTATACTGACAGAGTGTTCAATACAGATATTATCGATACCATAAGCTTGGGTTGCTTTTTTTAATCGTAGTAGGGGATTTAAACGAATAAAAGGAGAAGGAAGGTAAAAGAGATTTGCGATAAAGAAAACGAGAAAGAGAAAAATAAAAAACGTATGAGAGAACGATGGGACAAGAATAAAAGAAGGAAGTCCGTCTAAAATGTGGAAAGATGCTTGTTTTACACTCGTAATTTAATACAAATTGCGTGTATTGTCATTTTCTTCTTTCTTTGATTTCGCTACAATCATCAGCTCGGCGTTGCCGGAAAAATGTCGGAAGTGTAAAATCGAACGCAAATAAAAAGCCAAATCGATCCATTGGACGAATACACAAATTTCCGAGGAGTTAAAAGAGCGCTCCGACGTCTCCGAGTTGCAATAATACCTTTCGAACGCAGTAAAATATATTGTCGCTTGAGATGAAAATAAAATTGGACCGTTCGAAAAATTCGTTTTCCAATAAGGCATTATCGTAGATGGCAACGTGGAGGTTATTACTGCGCGCTCACGTATTTGCTGAATTATTTGAGGAGAGCGTATTTTTCGAGTCATATTTAGGAAACACAACGCGGTAAGAGAGGCGCGCGTTGCCGCTCGCTATTCCGGGGACGTTGATTATTTGAACAATTTGAAATTTAAATCATTTGAAAATGTCAGAGACTCCTCCATCAGGAAGGTTTCCGAAGACAAACAAATTTTTACACTCTCTTTAATTCATGCGAAGAAACGTTTAGTTGTCGACGCTTGTCCACGCGCGTTTTCCTCCGGGAAAAACATGGCGTATAAATGCTTTCGCCGCCCGACTTTCCTTCACCTTCTCTTTTTTCCATCGACGATACAGATGCACATCGCGCTATTTGCGTTCCAGATGCGCGACTCGTCCGGACGCAAAATTCCTCTTATTGTACGTTCTCGCTGAATATTAATGCGCCGGTCGAGAGATTTTCGCGGAATCTACGCTCGCAGGCATTTCGCGTTGAAATTCTCCCGAACACTACCTACCTGTGTGTGTCTTTGCCAAACGTCGAATTTTCCGAACGCGTCAAACATTCGGCAACTTCGGAAACGACGCGCGCGTTTGGTAATTCCGAACCCGTTCCGAACAAACGAGCACTCGACCTGCCAAAAACCGAAGAGTGGCGTTTAACAACGTCGTTGGCGTTGGAAATTAATTAGTTCCGGAGATGTTAATTTTCGCTTAAGTGCCGAGCTAACAATTTTTAGCTCGAGCACATGTATGCGAATGTACATGTATATCGCGTGAATAACGCAACAGAGAGGTTGGAAAGAGTCCCGCGCAATGGCCGCAGAACTTCGACGGCCCTCTCGTCCGTAAATGTATATCTCGCGAAACTTTGTCTCACCCCTTCCTCCTCTCCCTCCCTCCTTGTGCAATGAATGGGCGAAGTTCGATGTTGGCCGAGGACTGGGTCAAGTTTGGGGAACCTTTATACATAGATTGTGTGTGTGTGTGTGCGCGCGCGCGCTTCTCCTTTAGAAGAAAATTAGCTTCTGTTAATAGGAGAAGTTGCCGAAAGTCAACGAGAACTGCATACAAGCGAAGATAATTAGCTCCGGAAAGCTTACTCTTTTTGTGCCCGCGTTAATGCTAGTAATAATAATAATATCACTGTCGCCTTTCTCCAGGCAGGGAGAATAATAGGAGCTTCGTCAGAGGGTGCGCAAATACATACGAGTTTTATCCTCGACGATCACACAAACGCGCATTTTGCCTCAGATAAAAACAGCGTGTGCATTAGAAGTTTATCTCGCAAATTCACGACAAATATAACCCGACGATCGGGCACTTTGAATCCTCTGATAAGGCGCGTGCTGCTCGTGCGCGCGAGGTAACACACACTCGCGGAGCGGCCAGACCGGTATTATGCCGGTTTACGAAAGCCGAACACAATCCCGTGTTCATCCTATTTGATGCTGGCTGTGTTGCGTCCGTGCTGTGGAAACTAATTAATGGCTCATCGACAAGCGCGCACTTTATGCGTCAAAACGCCGTGGATTAATTCCCGCGCGGGGACAATACCCATCCGTACGCGGGGATTTGCAATCAGACAACACAACGATGCATAACACGATGCACATTGTCCCGTTATGTTGTTACCGTTTTTTTTTTCACCTCCTCCTCCTCCTCCTCCTCCTTTCTCGTGCATGAATTTCGCCGCCGGTCGCGCGTAAAACACGATTTTAATGCCGCGCCACGCACGTATTCGAAAACGTTCACTGTAAATACTATTAAATATCGCGAAATATTTCCGTGCGCACGCGCGCGCGTTTGTTATAAACGCTGTTTAATAATGCGCTTCGGAGCGTGTGTAATAAAATATCGGGGAGAACCTCCCCGCTTGTTTTTCGGGAAACCGCGCGCGCACACATCCGAGAATATTCATTAAAAATTTATCTAACGCGATGGATCATTTTTTTTCTCGATCGTTTTGTCTTTCTCGTGGAAATACAAGAGTCGAGAAAGAAATATAAGAGAACGAATCGTTCAATTCGTTAATTTAAGCGAGAAAAAATCCTTCGATATACAAAAATTAGCTTGAATATAATAACATCCGCGATAAATCATACGCGACCAATTGATCTTGTTCTACTTTCTTAGAATTACATCGAGATCTAATCGACAGCTAATTTATGAGCTGTCGAACAAGATATATATGACAAGCAAGAGATATTTCTCGAGTCATCTTTTCCAGAAGATGTTGCCATATTTCTTTGACAGAGAATCTTCATTTTTATATAATTCCAACAGTTCAGTTGCACACCTCTAAAACTTGAAACTTTCTTAAGAACAAAGAAATTATTTGTCCAATGATTATACTCTATTGAGCTTATTTCAACAATCGAGACAGAGATTATATAGATTATGTCTTCGTCGATTTGCAATGCTGAACGCGGTTAATAACAAAAACAGCCGTTACCTTTTTGTCACTTATTTTTGTGCTAGTATTGGCTAGCTTTTAAGTATCGCAGATACGCGTTAAAAAACGCGACATATTACGCGTAATTAAATTACGAAGACGAAGGGAAGGACGAACTAGCCCGAGGATCCTCTCGTCCTCTCCGTTGGTCTGACAAGGGTTGGACCGACAAAGGGGCGCGCGAACAAGCGCCGTGCACAGGGATGCGACAAGGGATGAAAAGAGAAAATAGAACGCGGGAAAAAAGAGAAAGCGAGGACATGTGAGCAAGTAGGATCACTGCGCGCGATGTTTACGACGACGACGAAGGAAGAACTTTTCCGCTCTTATCGTTTAGAAGAAGGACCTTTTAACTGCGCAGAACGTCTTTCTACTGCTGCTTCCGTCTTGTCCCCCACCCAACGTTCGGCCAACATTATACGCATTTTAAATAAAAGATAATAATTATACATAAAATTATATTAATTATTAAAATAAAAATTGTATACACACACGACATTTTTTCTCGTTTATGTTCAAATAAATAAATAAATAAATAAACCAAGATATCGACAAAAACAAAATGCCGACGTAGAAAGCTACGTGTATAAGAAGAAAAACAGAGAGGGGAAAAAGGATGGTTTCGAAGAGGATGAAACAAGCAGGCAATGCTTCGGGGCTAAACGCGTTGGAACAACCATGCCATAGTGGATAAAAAGGCAGCGGGTTGTGAGCAGATGACGGAGAAGGCGGAGCTGCAGAGAAAGAGGCGCTTTAAATAATTAATCGATCCGAACCTTCCGGGCTGACGGGAATTTCTCTTCCCGGTTTCGCGAAAACACTGTTTTCTGAGGTTTTCCAATGCAGTCCGAACGAATGACATTTCACAATTTCTGACATGAGAATATCGGACAAAAGATCGTCATATCACAAGAGACGGCGTTTAACGTCAAACACCGTGTTTAAAATGTAATGTGATTCACAACGAGAGTTTCAATTTTAAAAACCTCGCTTAGAGAGAACCATAAAAAAATGTTCACATAATATCTCCATTGTGTAAACAAGAGATTTTATTGTTGCAGAGTTGAAGTGTAACTTCATAAAACAAAATGTTAAATGTTTTTTACTTAGTAAAAAATGTGTAATTACATACATGTGTAATGGTCGCTTTGGCAAATGAAAGAGATTCATATAGAACTTTAGCAAACAATTTGTTTTAAAAGACTTTTATCACAGTCGTCGTGTTAGTTAATTATTACTTGATATTACGTAATCCCGCTCGACGTGGCAGATCTTTCAGCGCGTATATGATAAATCATAATAATAATGCGCAAAATTATTAATTGCATAATGAGACGGGCGGGTCGCGGACAGAAAAAAGGAAAAACTCGCTTGATAGTGCGCGCGCGCGCACAGAGAGAGAGAGAGCAGATTTTATATATTAATGACTTCTATATTTTGGAACTCATTAATCTCGCTAAAATACACGACCGGTAGCATAATATGACAGAACCGCATTAACTGCATACAAGCGTATAGTGAATAACGCAGTAGGCGGTAGTACGCACTACCGCGGTTTGCGTCGACATTCATTGCGCTCTCTCGGATTTATTACAATATTTTAATTTTTAATCGTTGTTGCCGCGCGTGTGTATTATGCGGACTATAATTAATTGCCCGTCCCGACATAAATAAATGAACGATCCATTTGTGAAATGTGTGTATCTCTGAAATTTTCAAATTCACCGAAAACGCGAAAAGAATTAGACACAACCCGGGTAAAAAAAAAAAAAAAAAACTCAAAACACGAGAGTAGCCAACAATTTCAGGTACCTAAAAAAATATCAAAATAGTCGTGTCATTTGTAGCAACATGTTGCTCTTTTTTATGATATAATATCCGCTTTATCAGCCATCTCCAAAAATCCAATACACACACATCACATTTCGACGTCCACAAATTTTGTTTTTCAAAGATTTTAGATCACATTAAAAATTTTCCCATTTCTGTGCCCGAGGAAATGCCTCAGTTTTCCAACCACCCTGATTTTCACGTAGGAGAGATATGTAGGAAAGACGCACGCTAAAAACGTACTTGTCGACTAAACATGGCAAGCTGGGATATCCTGTCGCGAGCAGCGGAGCTTCGAAAGTTTTGCTAATTATTCCATAAAGAAAAGAGTGACGCGTCGTGAGACGCGAGGTTGCTCGCGAAGTTTCAAAGTTACGTCGATTCAACGATCTCGAACTTAACTAGCGCATAGGAGCGCCACTGGATGCGCTACTTTTCACAGGAGAAAAAGTTTATACTACTTTATAGAATCTTTGCTAATTATGGTGTAAACGGGATACGGTGAAGAAACTTTATATGTACACACACACACACACACAAACACACACACACGCATCTCAAAAGTGCGCGAAAACATATCGTACAAGCTTCGATATATTTCAATAGAAGTCCGCGACAAGTATTGCATGATATTTCACCAATACGGGCTCAAAGACGGGCCGCGCGCAAGCTTCTTCGAGAATAAAGTCTGTTATGGTTGTGACAACTCCTTCGGCGATTGACGTCAAAAGAGAGAGAGGAGCAGATCGAAGAAATCCACATGTGTGCAATAGGTAGAGACATTAAAATCAATTCAAGTGGAGAAAGTGAATACGAATTGCATTGAATGGTACGGAATCGTACAACGATAACGTTATCTAAGGAGAATTCAGTGCATTAAATGCAACAAATGTGGTTACACTTGCAAAAAAAGAAAAAAAAACTTTAGATTTAAACAATAACACGTTGCAATTTAGCAAACTATCTGTTAATATTTTTTTTTCTATTTCTCTTTTGTTATTTTATAATCTTATACTTCGTTATATTTGTTACATTTTATTTTCTCCTCCATCTTTATGTCCTTCTTATGAGACACGTCCTGTAAATAAAATAAATAAATAAATAATTTCTGGAAATATTTGATGAGAGAATTTCAATTGAACTTGAATAATTTTTTGTTTATTCTGCGTTACATCAAGAAATGATAGTTCACAAAATTTCCAAGATTTCTACGTGAAAGATTTTCAACGGGTTAAGTTATAAAGCCGGCAAAAGTTAGCTAACGCGCGGCGTGAGCTTTTAATTTAAAATCCGATTCATCCTTCGGATCGATTCACCTGCCGTTACTCTACGCCGCACGCTTAATTTGCGGTTTCCATGGAGATGCAACGACTCTTCGCGAGTGCATACGGCTAGACGGGGTGAATGTTCGCTCGTGCGCGCGCGGAATGGGGGATGATAAAAAGAGAGAATAAGCCGTTTGATGTAGAAATCAATAAGGCCGAATTTGTAAAAAAAAAAAAAAACAAAAAAGAAAAAAACAGAAACAGAGAGAAAGAAACGCGAATACACTCGTATGCGTGCGCGCTAGAACGAAATGTCTGGCGAGA
Source organism: Pseudomyrmex concolor (assembly GCA_014839585.1). Lineage (NCBI taxonomy): Eukaryota > Metazoa > Arthropoda > Insecta > Hymenoptera > Formicidae > Pseudomyrmex > Pseudomyrmex concolor. The sequence goes on from QVOB01007069.1 coordinate 10,554, forward strand.
ACACTGAAGGGAAAATAAACGAAATGAAGAGAGTGTCAACGATATATGGACCCTTGATTTACATTGACGGTGACGAGTCATCTCGCGCAAAAGCCACACACAAACACGCGGTTTCGTACAAAGCCTCGACGGCGCCAATAAAGCCCTTGTTCTCTTTTTAACGACGATTTCTCGTCGCGCCCGACCTATTTTTCATCACTTACAGAGCATATAACGTGATCTCATTGTTAAGCAAATTTCTGCCGATGTCAAGACCGGATCGATACGGCCGTGAGTATTCAAGAATTTCATTACAGTTACAAAAAACAATTCTGTTACGGATTCGCCGCATTAGAAAATTGATTTGTACAAACCAAAAATTTATAAACATGCCCGATATATATATAAATATGGCCGGTCGCGCTTTCGAATTAATCGGTTGAAAGGCGAGTGAAATCGAGTTCCCAATAATTAATTCGAATGAAATCTCGAATTAATCTTAAAAAACGGTCTTCTCTAACAATATTTATTGGATAAAAATATCAGTATATTGTCTGGTGACTGCGTAGTGTGGATTTGGAGAATAGAAACAATGAAATTTTTTTCGGAAACGTTGATGTGATAAACATCAATCGACGACCAGCCTGAGATGAGATCATCATAAAAAAAAACCTCAAATCAAGAAATCTCGCAATATCTTATGAATGAATTTTCGAAATACATTTGCGCAGTTTGTTTTTTTTTTACAGACATTGTCCTTTTGTAGGTGGTGCTCGTGAGAGTCGGAACGGCAAAGTGTCGAAGCGAGCAAAGCCACTCAACCCCGAAGACGACTACTATTACGATGATTCTGTGGACGAGAGGAACAATCCGACGAACGAGGCGCCGGCCGTGCCACCCGGATTCCTGAGCCCGTCTGTGCGGGAGTACCTCGATCTCGGTAAATCGATACCCGGTACGTAAACAAGATCATCTCGCGCAAAGTTGTCCCTTTGTGAGACCCGCCGCTTGTCCGATCCCGGAGCCGACGCAACGGAACGCTTTCGTTCTCCACCTCTTCCGTGTCCTTCTTTTTCTCTGTGTGCACAGCTTCTGGAATCTGTCCCTACCTATCTATTCTCTATTTCGTTTTTATCTCATCTTCTTTTTCCCCTCACTCTTTTGCCTGTCGCTTTTCGCCTGTCTTCGTTCCTCCAGTCGAGAAACGACGCTCTTTTGAAATCGAGTGGACGCGTCGCGTGAAAGCCCGTCGCGCGCTCGTGTTGTACGCGACAAATAAATAAGCTCGATGAGAAGAACTTTACGAGAGAGAGAGAGAGAGAGAGAGAGAGAGAGAGAGAGAAAGAGGCGAGAGTTATGCTTGCGCGGAAGTCTCTCGTCGCGACTATCGGTTGAATAATGAGGAAACGACGAAAGTGAGAGAAGGGGAGGAAAGATATGACGAAATAGATCGGCGGGGAGGAGAGAGAGAGAGAGAGAGAGAGAGAGACAAGTCGATTGCGTAGATTCCATCGAACGCTTCTTCCGTATTCTCGAACAGAAAATATTTCACGCTCGGCGATGCCAGACTGCGAGAAACGCCAGGCACGCGGGAGCTACGCGCGGAATTGACCCTTTTATTTAAAATATCGTCTCAGCAACCACCCTGTTTTATCCATAAAATATGCAGAATCCGCGAGAAATATGCAATTGCATATATATTAAGACTCTCTAATCTCGTTGTCGTCTCGCGCGAAATCATCTTCTCGTGCGAAATTTCGCGCGGACTCGCGTTTCGCTAATTCTCGTGAGCAACGCCTGGGATACTGCACGCCTGGGACGAGAAGAGAAACAGGATGTTCTACTTTATATAACGTTAAAAAAGTAAAAACAACAAATAAAAACTTGATTGTACAGAGAGATGGTCCGCTCGCTGTGAAACCGACTCGTGCCGTCGTCGGCTGCGATTATATACCGGTCGCGCAAACGAATGAGATTTAAAGTGCAGAAAACACGGACGACGCAATGTCGCCTGCGTTTTCACCCTTCAACGGGGGTAATCTCGCCTACAATAGACGTCGAAGAAATAAACGCCAAAGCGCGAAAATATAAGGAAATAGCGTAGCCCGCATACCTCGACGAGCAATAACTTTATCTTCTATTCACTTCTTATCTTTTCCACCTCGCAATTGCATAAAAGCGCGCTCAAAACGCGCGCGAGTGAAACTGTCTGGAATACACTCCGGAAGATTCCAGCAATCTCACTCTGATATATTTCGTTCTCAAACAAGAAACAAGAAGGGATCACCGTAACCGCTCCTTAGTTATTTTGGACTGTTCTCCTATAAACGCGTTTCTCTTTCTATTGTCAAAAGCTTTTCTCTGGCGTTGACGGTATATGAACCGTTCGAGAGACGAGCGTCGCGATAACAGTGAGGGCCCATCGACAGGTTATTTTTAATGCAATTTTACGCACAGCCGCTGCTTCTCCTTCTCGAAACGAATGATCGAATGCAAGAAAAATAATTATAATCTTAAAAAATCTTATTACTTCGTGCATTGTTTGAGAATTTGCGAACGTTAAATCGGTTCTCGTCACGTCGAGGTGCGAAAGGTGCGCCAACATTGTCGCCGTCGTTGCCGTCATTAACGGTCGACGTCGTTGGCGCTCTTCGCTTCATTCAAGATTGACGTCAACGCCAATGAAGGTTTCGTCGTCTCGTTTCGATATTCGCGGAATTTCGCCCTCGCAAATTTCTCAAATTCGTGACTGCTCGTCGCGCGTATCGTATCGAAGTGACTTGCTGCTGATAATAATATATCATATATAAATTGATGAATATACGTGCAAAGAAAAATTGTAATGCGATGATCAAAACGAACCGATTTGTGTAACGAAAACGCGTGTAACGTGACACAAACACTTTCAAACAGATATTTTCATTCTGCGCTTCACACATGGCAGCTTTATTTTAGTCACCGCGCGTTGATCTATTTACTTCATCGCGGGCATTATCGCCACCTGTCACACAGCACACGGATTCACGAACGGAGCACATTCGGGTTACATTGAAAGCGGATCTATTTAATCACGTGACGGGATATTTAACGCGTTATCACGTAATCAGATCGCGCAGTCTGCAAATTAACTGTAGCTGTTTCGTAGAGAGAAATGTTTGCATTTAATCAAAAATTAAAGTTTGCGTTATTAAAGAAGAAAACTTGAACAAAATAATCAGAGAGTTATATTTCTTTAAGAAGAACTTGAAAAAGCAATGCTCTCATTTTGTTTATTAGTGGTCTTTTATTGTTGAAATAGTTTTATTTGATAATATTTTGAGTTATTTTAAAATAAAAATTGTTTTTAAATGAAGCTGAAGCAAGATTAAAAGTCACGCGAGATTAGAGCACGCAAGATTCGCGTGTCTTTTCAGTAGTATGAAAAGTAATAGGGAGACTATAAATAATCGCAAAGTTTTGGCATGTGCTCGACAGAAAACAGCTAAAATTAATGGCGTGTCTTTAAGTTTATTTTCAAGCCCGTCGTCCATCAAACACGCGTCATGATATTGTATTAAAACCAAAACCGATTTATATCACTTAGTTTCTCGCACATAATAGGTTTTCTATGAAGGTTGAAAATTTCAACACTGACCTATTGTAACGCGAGCAAGCGAACGTGACGTTAGCTTCGATTTTCCCTCGTTTCTTCCTCGCCCTGCGAAGAACAATGTAACTCGCTCCGTCGATCGCTTCTCTCCCTTTAGCGCCGATCGATCGGAAAATATTTGCAGCCTACGCGTTCAGAGGAAAAAAATTCTATAATGGCATTTACACTTTCTGTTAACCCCGAAGGGTAGAGGTGGATGAAAGAACAAGCAAGTCGAGCTTGCCCACAGATTGGAGCGGAAAGGTTCCGGTCAACTCTCCGATAAACTTCACTCAAATATATATATATATATA
>QVOB01007070.1:0-14206 GCA_014839585.1 Pseudomyrmex concolor
TATTGTTGCGCGCGAGGCAATCGGTTTTCTGAGTCAACTCGTTGCGGAAATTGCTTTTATTGCTCAATCCAGATAAACCCCTCTCGCGTGGCAACTTTATAAGACCTCTCCTTGTTCTATTCCGCAACAAGAAACTAATGGAAACACCATAGCGAGAGATTCGCGGCGCAAATCACCTCGCGAGCTCATTACTCATATAAATGGGTTCTTTGAGAATCTTTAGGTCGCGAGATCGCGAATCGCGATGCGGAACCGTTCCGCAAAGAGAACGGCTCAAGCTGACCGATTGAGAGAAGTCAAGCTGACGATCCGTCGAGCCACGTGTCTGCCTTGACTCGTCACGCGAGGAATGCAACTCACACTCTCACTCACTCTCTCTCTCTCTCTCTCTCTCTCTCTCGTTAAAAAATTTTCCTACTACAAAATTGTTTTTTATTTATTTTTAATATTAATATTGTAAGATATTTCTTCTTTTATTCCTTCTTTCTCAGCCGACTTTAAAATTTTATTGTAACCGACTCGGGTTTGAAACGACGACAATACGGCATGACCTTCGACCTTCGACACATCAACACACGGCTCGACCTTTCGACAACCGGCAAGATTCAGACACACGTTACAGCCAGGACAATAAAGACTCACTTGTAACTTTAACTGAGTTTTATTTAACATCTTAACGTACTTAAAATATACTAAATATAACTTCGAATTGCTCCGCTCAAAGAATACCGGTTCGACATTGAATTCGACACGACCTAGCGGCACGACGATCGCTCGTAGGCAACCAGCTGATCCGCCGCTCCGTTCGAGAGTGACTCGCTGCTCCGAACTTGCGAAAAAAGCAGCCCCAAAAGAAGCTTCTCGAAAGCTCCAAAATGATCCGTAACATCACGTGTTTTCCGGTAAATCACATGGCCGATCACGCCACATTTATTTTTGTTTATTTATGTATTTTTAAAAAATATAATTTACTTAAAATATAATTTATATCAAGTATATAAAAATCCTTAGTTATTTTAACGACAATTTAAAAATTAAAATCTTCACAACTTTCTTACATTTAGAACTTCGGTCTGAATTTTATCGCGAATTGCTAATCATTCAAAGTGCGCACGGATAAAAGACTGCTCGGAATGAATAACTTCTCGGACGAGGAGATCGAGCGAAGTGAACGGGTGATTAATTTTACGAGCGGCGCGAATGGAAGCCGTCGTCGAGAGCGAGCCGGACCCACAAAGAAGCGGCTCATTCAAATGATACTAATAGAGTCGACGACGACATCGTGTCGCCCGCTAAACTACCACGGTCGTCTCGCTAACTGATACCACGATTTGATGAAGTTCTCACCGAGAACTTGCGAAAGAAACAAATTGTTTACTCTGTTGATGTATATATTATACAAATGAGAAAATATATACAAAACTTTGTGCTTTCTAAAGTAAAATAACGAAGAGAAGAGAATCCAAATCCTAATTTTTACTCGCTTTAAACTTTCAGAGAAGATGTGAAATAATAAAAGCGGAGAAATACACTAAAGAGAAATAATTCCGCGGTATCACGTCGAGCAACAACCGCGCCGATCATGTTGCAACATTAAAAGCTTTCCGAGGAGAGCTAAATAATCCCGAGTAAGTAAAATATATACCGCGTCTAACCTTCTCTGGAGAAGAAAAGTATCTCTCCTTCGGAAAGACACTGGCAGAAGTATGGGAACGACGTTATACCGTGTGATCCGTACGTACTTACTTCGCGCGCTCCGCTTACTCTCTTCTCTTCATCCTCCTGAGAAAGTCACGAGTGTGAGCGCGAGCTGTGTACACACTTATCTCTCGCGATTCGCGAGGATTATCCTGTGGCATGATATACAATCACCATAAATCGACCCGCGCTGAATCGCACCCCGGGTTTTCCTTTTTCGCAAGATTCATGGTGATTTCAGCTTCACCTCCTTCGTATCCGATAATCCTTTCGCGCCTCCTTAAAGGTTTCGCTCGCGCGCCTCCGCGCCGTCGCGACGATCGTGACGATTTTTCGCGGGAATGAGGTGTCGCTTTAATGTGGAAAAAAAATGTTTCCTTCTCCCGAAATTTATAACCCGCACCCTTCTGCGAAAACAAAGGCTCGGGAGTATTATTTAATATTAGAGGGTGATTTTTCTTCTTTCATTTTCTTCTTTCACCGAACACTCTGACGCATCAAAGCAAACGGCAAAATAACGACAATAATCGACTTTTGATTATAAAAAAAAAAAAAAAAAACCAATGATAAGCCATAATAATTACGCGAGTTATTGACTGCAATAAGCGTGGTGTATGAATAATCTAAATAATTGAGTTTAAGAATGCTTCAAATTTTTGCATTTATATTTTTGATTCGAAGAGATTTGGGAAGAGAAGTGTCAAAGGCGGCGAAAAATCAGCGGGTACACAGACTACGGGAGAAAAAATCGTTATCTCTTTCATTTTTCACTTCATAACGCACCGACAATGATTCCGCAGTCACCCTCCATTGTCGGCGGTTGAACGTCCGCAAAGCTCCCTTCGCACTCGAAGACAGTTTTTTGTGCGTCCCGTAATGCTTTTCTTTCCCGAGAGTTGATTAAAATCTCACTCCGGACCATGCAAAGCGAGCGCACATATATATATATATATATATATATATATATTTACACAATTTGTTAAAAGCAAACAACAATGCGTTTTAGTTTTGTAATAAAAATAATATACTAATCCTACAATTACAAGCAATCCAATAATTTTATAAATAATAAAACACTAATCGTTTTATTACAATAAACTGAAATGTGATAAAATTAATTTCTATCTCCAAAGATATGAAAAACAAACGCGTTTTCTTCAAAAATATAAAAAAAACGGTGAATGTTCTACTGCACACAATGTGTATCTGCATACATGTATACGTCGCGAGATACAAGCTCTTGTGTGAGCAGGAATGTAAATGAAAATTTGCAAGTGCGCATGCATATGTAGAAGCGTCACACACACAGAAAACATATCGACTCACGACCAACAATTGAATTTTGTTTGGTTTATCCGGAAAATACCTACTCGAATTCACACTTTTATCAGTTTGTTCAACAAAAATAAAACGATAATATATTAATTATTAATATATTATCGTTTTATTACAAAATATGCAAACTGAAATATGATAAAATTGATTTACCTTCAAAATATAATAAATTGATCTTGATCTCCTTCAAAAACAATGAAATCGCGAAGCGGCAAATGTGCTCTTTATGAAAATATTCGTTAAAATGTAATAAATTAATTTTTCGAACAAAACATTGTAGATATTGTTTTTCTATATTTATATTTTGATTTGTTTATCTCACTGTAACATCGAGTATGAATATTTATATCGGTATACTAAATATATCACTTTGCGACTGCACAACAGTGAACACGTAATATAATACGTTCAATTTTTTCGAAAGATAAATTTTATTCTTGCATCCATGTACGCAGAATGTAATAACACGCATTCAATATTAAATTCTCGTGTGCAATCGATGATTAAAAAAAAAAAAAAAAGAAGATAGACGAGAGAATGAAGATCTTTTAGATCCCCGGCGATCGCGCTTCTCCCTCTCGGTTAGCGTAATCACGTGATTATCAGTTAGCTGCTCGTTAATCATTACCGCGAGATGGAAATCGTGAAATTATCACTTTTCGCGTTGCCCCGTTCGTAAATTATAACCGTCCAGTGATTTTAATCGCGGATATCGCGTAGCTGTTGTTGTAATCTTTTCGTATTTTTGCCGTTTTTCTCTGTTTCTTTTTTCTTCTCCAGACGAAAGAAAATAATAGCCGATTTTAACACTCTTGTGATTACATGCACAAGATGAACTACATAGAAAAATTATTCTTAATGTCATCAATGATAATGACAGCTCTGCGTAATTTTGCACAGAAAATAAATATCTACATGTGATATTTAATGTGTCGCCTTTTTTTTCAACGACAGATAATAATTTAATTCTTGCGTGAACGTCTTTATGTAATCATCAAACTAAATCGATGGATATATCACGAAACACGTTCGAGCGCTAAAACGTGCGGCTCACCTTTCTCGTTTCTCGTTCACTAATCCGATGATCACATCGCAGAAAACCAGCATGACGTAACACGTGAATTTCGTTTTTTCACTGCAATTATATAACTGTGCAAATCGTCACAAATCGATATCATTACACGTAACGAACTTCCGCACATAAATCAATTTTAGTTAAGAAATATCGAGATATAGATTTTTCGAGAAAAAATATTTCTCGACCGTTTTAACTTCTTTTCGTACGAGAATTTCACTTGCGGATTAATTATCGCGAAGACCATTAGGAATCATCTTTGTTCGTACGTACGATCGAACCATCACGATGGACGTCGTCCGACGGTGGACGTCGCCGTGGATGAAGTGCATCATTTGAGAGCAGCGACCGAAAGTCCAGTCGCAATCTAACATTAGACAGAGACGGAAATAGATCATAATTCGCAAATCATGGTAGGGGAGCAACCTCGAAAGAAAAAGATGAAAAACCGAAGGCAAATCGAGGAGCAAGCGATGAGCATTTGGATCATTGCCAAAAACATACGGGCCTAAATGGAAAATGCATCCAATATGCGTTGTTGCATAGTCAAGTGTTTATTTTGTATTTTTGTTCCTTTTTTTTTTTTTTTTTAATACAGTCTGAAACTGCGCTTTTACGAGCGCGAGAGGGAAAGTAAAAAAGCTGTAAGAGCGGATTTCTTCCAGTTCACAGATCATATCCTGCTTTTGAATCCCCTGTCTGCTTTACCGTTCGCCCCTTTTTTCACTTTTTCCACATTTCTCTTTCTCTCCTTTTCTCTCACTCTCTTCCTCTCTTTATTCATATCTGCGGTCGTCTCTTTCCCACTTATCGCCGTAACCCCCGTAATGTCATCCCGTGCTCACTCTTGCACTTCGCTGACTTCGGTCGCTTATAATATAATTTTCTGATTTACAGCTAAAACTCTTATCTGACGTATTCCTCACTCGGTGTCGAGAAATTTTCGATATTTCGAGACAAGTTTTTGCGACGAAGAAATTCTGGAGGTTGCCGATTAAAAAATCAGAGATATTTTCAGAAATATATACAAGACGATTCAGATTAAAGTGACCGATAATTGCAAAAGTTGAGGATATATATAAAAAAAAAAAAAACATTCTTTGTACAAACAATATTTAATACAGTGGAAAACGTCGTATGATGAAAACCATTTTTCTGATCGGTATGAATGTTCTTATAAACCGTTGAACTTGCGTTGAAAACGGTTATCTCCGCTATTTGCAAATATTTTTATCAGTTTACGAATCATCCCGTACATATATATTTTATATATACATAAAATGTACAAAAGCAATCTCTATTTGTACATTGCAATCAATTCCGAGCGACATCACTGTAATTTAACTCGTAGCGCGTGTTTTGCGAAAATGCCGCAATCGCGACGGAAATGGCGATCTCGCCCAGGGGACGAAGGTTTGCGCGTTGCCGCCGCAATCACTTCGGGTTCCGTCAGAATCCCCTTCGCAAAGGGCTGCTACGCTCGAAATGCAATCGGCTGGTCAGTTGCAGGCGCATCGGTGCGTTCACGTCGCAGTGACGTGCTCAAACGAATGCTAATTCGCACAACGAGACAGCATATATGTATCATACACACACACACACAGTGAGCAATTACTTTTGAAACAAGAGCACAACTTGTCGAAAAAGTCATTAGCAATAGTTTTTAGATTCGCACGCGTCGTTGCGATAATCAATTTTTCTTTTATTTAATAAATCGAGACATTTTCTTATTTCGCGACAAATTGAACATCGCGCGATATCTATCGACATGATAATAAGATTGTTACTTTTTGAAACAAGAACCTGAGGAAGCAACGTGTCGTTCATTTTGACTGTAGCAAATGACTTCATCATCGAACTGATCTGTTTCAGTCTGCGAACAGTCGACTGTAATTTGTACAAGGCACTTCGCGAAATCGACCGCACCTGCGACCGTGATTGAAAAAGATCGTTTTAGGCATTAAAAGAGAGTGCGACATCAGCCCCTTTTTACAATCTATTTTTATCTCTTCAAAACGTTTTTTTTTTTTTTTCAATTCTTTTTTTACCTTTTATATTTTGTTTTTATTTATATATTTTCTATTCTAAAATTTTAGTTTTGCATTCTTAATTATTTATTGTCGAACACACGCTTAATTTTTTTATTTATCTATCTCAATGTAAATTTTTTGATTTAGGCAATGTACACGTATTGCCTATATTTTTCCCGCAGTTCTCCACCAAACCCTTAAAATCTACCTTTTGGTTCGTTAAACCCTTTTAGTTACAAGTGCAAGGAAATTCGATTTATTTCCGATGAATTTAATTTTACGCTTCCTGGGATATGCTCTCGAAAGCGTTAGGATACCACAGACACTATCTGGGGACAGTAGGGGATCCGAGGGTCGTTCGAATCTGACGTTATCCGACGTATCTAAGTAGACCGATATAATTGCGATACGGGTTATTATACACGAATATTAAATCCGAATGGAGTAAATAAGATGTGTTGAGCCCATGCGTTGAATCCGACGAAATTTTTCCGTCCTCTTACTTTCTATCGGGGCGAAATTTTCTTCGAAATTATCTGAATCGACAAAGCGGAAGTTCTATTGTATGTAGACACGCACTTCGTGGCAGAGTAAAAATGCTCACGTGCGCAAAAATTCGGCAGTTTTTTTCTCGCTTTTCTTTCTTCTTTTTCTCCAACGGAAGAAAAAGGCACGGAAGGAAGAAGAAATATATATATATATATATACATATTATATAAGGGTGAGGGGTCGCGATTGCGGAACGTAAAAGATGAGCTATCGGCGTTATCGTTCCGCCCGAATTGCCACGCGACTCCCCTTTACGACGCTCCATAAACGATGACGGGACGTACCATCTCCCGAGAGATATCGCGATTAAAAAATATATATAAATACTTGTTCGCGTGTCTGAATGCGCGATAATGGGCAACACCGCGGTCGAGTATATCGAAATTAATCAAGAAGATCGGTATCGATCGTTAGCGGGATCAGAGAAAGGAAGAGACGACCGGTAAAGAGGGACCGATAAAACGGGGAGTCCGGAACACGTAGCCTGGAGGGAAACTTCGCGTGCATCCAATTTACGATTTACATCGATTACGCGGCTCCCTCGATCCGTGCCGGCCGACACGGATGATTATCTTAACGATTATGCTAGATCTCGGAGAATCATAATGTACTTGCGTTTACGATTTCTCGTCTAATTGAATCGGAAAAAATTTCAGAGAAACTTAAATATACAAACAAAAAGCGCGCGCGCGCGCGCACGTTAATAATATTGCGAGCGCTCTGTTAAATAATATTTAACAACAGCTTTTTTGAGAGTCGCGAGAATACTAGGGTAATGCTATTGTAGATGATTGTAAGCAAAGTGGCCGGAGTCTGTCTGAGATCTGCCGGCGACATCGCGACCCTGTTTCACGTCAAATGACGTCTTTATGAAACGGTACACGACGGTACTGGCGTTGACGGTTGCCGGAAATTAGGTGATTGTTAGGCTAGGTTACAAACGCCAGTTGTGCTAACAGAGGGGTTAATTAAAGGCGCATTATGTTGCGTCGTATACGCAGCCGTATAGTTGCGAAACTCTTATACCGCGGAGGCCGGAAATCTTAAATAAGTGGAATTGTTTATTACGTGTGGAGTATTAATTTGATTACTGTTTAACTTGTCTTACATGAAGATTGACGATCGCTGATTGTCAATCCAAATTCTGTTTTGCACAAAACAAAACAAAAAAAATATCTCCAATAAATTCGAAACAGTCAAGATGTAAATAAAATAAATATAAAATGTTAATTCTAACGCAGTTTGATCCGCGCGGAATTAAAAGTACGTCCGTAGTTCTTTTATTGTGTGCGCGCAAACTTTTTGTCCGACGCAATCCGCGCGCAAACGAGGAGACTGACGAATGGCGGAAACGGAGCGCGATGCGTCGGACTTGGAAATGTATTATCGACGGTATTAGCGGAGCCCCGAGGCACGTATTCCAGCGATGCGGCCACGCACCCTTTGTCTACCCGCTAACGATATGGGGTGGCGGATAAGGGCGGGTGTACTCGCGCACAGTCCCCTCGGCAAACATCAGACTCGCGTTAGCCGTCAGAAATCAGGGGAATATCCGGAGAAACCGAGCCGGGGAAACCTCTCTCTCTCTCTCTCTCTCTTTCTCCCCGCGCGCTATATCGAGTTTCCCCGATAATTCGATTGTTCTCCTCTCTCGCTCGATTCGTTTCCTCGCGAATCTCCGTAGAGTTCTCTGTTCTCCACAAACAGAAAGAGAGTTAAAATTCAGTATTTGTTTTAATTTCGATTCTTTCTGAAAGAAAAAATTTCCGATATTCGTTTAATTTCGATTTCCAATTTCTTTCGTAATAAATTCTTTGAAATTATCGTGACGTATATAACTGAGAGAGAAGTTTCATTTTTCGTTGAAAAGTGATGAAGAATAATGATAGTTGGTTGGTGACAACACATTACGTAGTTGGTACATCAAGCACGATATCTCGTATCTAATAAGATTTCTTTAGACATATACAACACTGTCAACTGCAGGATATGGACTGCGGTGGGTAATCCCATAAATTTTGGACAGCCGGTTGTCTGGACCGACGATGGTTTCGCCAGATGAACTGCTTCTAGGCGTGGTTATGCGGGTGTACTATACACACGGGGATAGTGGTTCCTGCCACGGCATTCTCGCACAGTCCACGGCCGTCACGACATGAGAGACTTGAAGCTTACTCCCGTGCAACTCCCGGGAGCGTCGTAGTTCAAACTTGTTTCCCAACGCTTCGCGAACGCTTAGCTGCGTACCGAGAGAAAGCCCTCGAGAGAAGCGATACACACGAGACGCTTCATTCTCTTGTTTTTTGCATTAGATTATTTGACAATTGTTATAGAGTTATAGATTACAAAAATTAATTTTTCTAAAATATAATAATATAAAATTAATTTTTCTAAAATATAATCGTTCGCTACATTCAATATATTCAGTCAATTTATTCCGAGACACTACGCTTAGGATACTACGTTTTCCCCTCACGTGTACTTAATTTTACGGTTAGAAGCCGCTATACAAGCGGTCTCGAAAAAGCGAAGCAGTAAACACACGCGTTCTTACGGACGCGGGCGAAAATTTTATCTCTTTCCGATACCGTACAGCGACGATTTCCCTCCGGTCTAACGCGAATCCGATACCGCCGCGATCTCTCGCATCTGCAGCGCGAGAGTAGGATGATGGCAGAAAAATTGCATTATTTTTCGACGTCAACATGCCAAAGGATATGTACGATATAAAGGGAAGATGTGGAAGAAGGGGATACGCGCATTAAAAGCAGATTTGCGCTGCACTCTCGAAATTCACGATCGAAGTACAGGCCTCGTTTAATGGCTCCGGAAATACCCGGAAGTGATGCGTGCGCGCGCGAAGAATGTACCATTAAGCTTGTGTGAACGAGAGAGGAGGGAACGAGAGAAGAAGATATTATTAAATTCTTAACGTCACGCACTAAGCCGTTATTAAAATGCGAACGCAACTCGCGTTTCTCGATCGACGCGTTGTCGAACTGTTAAAAACGATTGCGTCGACGCGAGTAAGCGAATTTAATCTTCGTAATGAATTCTTCGTTAAATTGTGCGTTATGTAATTTGTTAAAAAAAATACTTTACTTATTTCTGAGTTTTATTTACAATTAATGCGAATTATCTCGCTCGACACAAAATAATACACGAGGCAAATATTATAACAATAAAGATCACGAGAGATCGACTATTTGGGAGAATTAATGCGCGGCCCATTAATTCTCTGTCAGAGACCGGTCGCATTAACGATGCCGGAAGAGATAAGGCGAGCGCGCGCTCACGAGATCGCGGCGCGAAAGTGAAAACAGAAATCTCGGCTTTCTTCCTCCCTTCCCTTCTCATTTGGCTGTTACTTTTTATTTTTTTTCTTTCTCTTGATATTCTCTTAGTATTCTTTTTATTTCTCTCGATCCTCCCCTTCGATTCTCCCTTTCTTCGCGGAGAATGGCATTCTTGTGAAGAATTGCCGGTTTCGAAACTTTTCAACGAATGGGATTACCGACCGATATTAATTCAACCGCGAGGGTCACAAGAGAGAGAGAGAGAGAGAGAGAACAGTGGCACGAGGCAAGCCCAAAAATCTGCTTATGACATTGCTGATCAAACGTTCGTGTGTTTGTGTGTTTTGAAAGAAGTGTCTTGCTTTTATTCTATAAAAATTGACAAGCTTTACAAATGCGAAAAATGCAATATAAAAGTACTTTTAAAATATTAAACTAAATTCTGAAGCGTGGAAGAAAGTAGAGAGAGAGACGAATTTGAAATTATTATAAGATATAAATTTTGCAGAAATGTGTAAAAGTATAAAAATTCGCGTTGCGAATTTAAATTTTAAATCCCTGCATCTCTGCAACAATGCAAGTACGAAAGTGTAAGCGTGAAAACAAAAACTGGAAAAAGCTTCTCTAATATCACAACCGACCGTTTTTCCGGAAGCGTTCTTTTTTTTTTTTTTTTTTTTTGTTTCGTTTTATATTGTCAACTCAGCAAAAACAGTGGTTTACCAGCTCGAATTTGCCGAACAAAAGTGTCGGGAGCGAAGAACGACATTTCCGGAAACGCGAGAGGCGAAACGGGGGAGGGAGGAAAGAGAAAAAAGTAACGAAAACGAAAAACTCCACCAGCGAGGTGGAGGAAGAGAAAAAAAATTGGAAATTTCGTCCGCGCAAAACGTTGCGCGTGTCGTGTTATTTGCCCGTCCGGTTTAATTTGCATGCGTGCCGAACGCGTGTGCGCGTTTTTTTTACTGATATGTTTACGAGCGGTATAAACTAAAGATAGAGACCCGATCGCGCTCGTTAGCCATTCCAGTCGCGCATTTCGCGTCCATTGCGATTAAACGTTGCGATACGTGACACGTGCTGAAAAGTGAAATAAAACCATCCTCCCACGCGAATTGTCGCGAATAAATGTTGCGGCAAGTCCGAGAAAAACCTGACAACATTTGTTTTCTCGCAGCTTTCTACTGAAAATATATATATATCTTTTTTTTTTTTTTATTAAGTTTATTATCGATATTTTGCACAAAGTTTCTCTGCCTTCCCGATAATAATCCGTGAATTGCGTTTTTAAGATAGAAAATAAACAAAACGAATGTGCGAATTCGGGAGCGCGAATATGTGAATCAGAAACAGGCATTTTTTAATGCAAATAATATGAATACAAATGTATCATTTCAGTTGATGATACATTTAAATCAACAATCGCTTCATGACTAAGCATTAGAGTATTAGACAATGCAAAATATCTCAATGATACACTGTTTTAACTTAATACAAAATGTTGTCGAATTATTAAAAGTAAAGTGCGCGCACAAGTCAAACGTCGTAAGAGTCAAGTCTGGAACTCCGGAATAAATAACATTAGTCTCTCTTCTTTGCGGAGGGAGACGCAACAAACCGGAGCGGACATTTAACGTCTCTCGTCATTTTTTATACAAGACTCACCACAATGCGTTGCAACGGAGCGATGGAACTTCCACGTCGATTACCGTCGTCGTACACCGCGGGAAAGCACATCGCGAAGCAGAAACGCTCGTTGCGACGAGCAATTTATATATCGCAAAAGATACGCACAATTCACAAAAGTGCTCAAACTTTTCGCGGAGAAAATCCACCCGGGGAAATGCTAATCTTGAAAATAGATTAAAAAAACTTCGTTACCCGCGAACAAGCGCGCTCTCGGTCGGTCGACGTTAATAATGGATGCACAAATGCTGTATCGTGCAACTTCGCCGAAATAGAGAGAAGGGAAAAAGTCATCGTAACTTCGCGTCATCGTAAAAAGAACAAGAGAGAAAGAGAGAGAAATTCGCGACGAGATAAGAATCTTTTTTTAATAGTTACGTTTGTACACTTTGTTACCGGGTTTACTTTGTTTCGTGTTAATTATTTACGTAAATCAAGTACTCGAGGCGGAGTGAATTAATAATCGTAAATATCGCGCAGAATTAACGTCATTGCTAACAACCTAATCTGCGACATATGCTCGAGATTAGTGTCATAATATTATGCGTAATTGCTCTTCGAGTTGCCAGCTGTCAGCAATTTCAACGCTCTACTCTTTATTATGAGGACTCGTATGTTAGAAAATAACAAATGTTTTTCAATTTGGAAATAGTTTTGAAATTAATTACGTTCAATTACGCGCCATGACACACAGATTACTAGCTTAATTCTGATCTAATCTATTTTTTGCGATATTTTTGATGCGATAAACAAAAATTCAGCTCGTATCATTTAGAGAAACTGGAAGGCACGTTAACTCATCCTTCCGACGTGCGAAACTAATTATATTAATTTCATTACACACGTTTATGAGCGTATATAAAACTAACGAGAATTAATGATGCGGCTAAAGTTACACAATGAGACAAGTTACTGCCCTACTTTGTAAATAACTCGCTGGAATGATGATATCAAACACAACGCACGCGCGTAATCAGTGTTGTATTAATTGTCGGTAGTTACGTAATCACGCTTGTCAATGTGGAAGTTGAAGTTACAGCGAGTTTCAAAGTTTCCGGCGGGTTCCCGAAGAGGACCCTTCTCGACTCCCCATTGAAATTTTGCGGCCTTTCAGCAAGAACATCGTCCATCTTGTCTTTGAAGTGAATAGGAGGACACCCGGAACCCTAGATGTTAAATCTTAAAGTTTAACCCGACCGTGTACATATATATATATATGTGACTCGAGAATCAAAGACGGTCTCAAAAGGAAAAAGGGTAATTTGTCTTTCTAATAGATAGGTTTTTAGAGTTTAAATCTTCTTAATTTTATTTGCAAACAAACAATTTTAAATTGTCGACTAAAATTTTCACACAAAATTGCCAAGTGGCAGGGAAGTGATTTGTGACAAATGTGTATGGGGAATTTAAATGAACACTTAGCCACCCAGTATAATACCCGGTGTTCTATGTAACGTCGGATATTGTGGGTGCAGTTTCTCATACATCATGAGAGAAGGATGCCCGCGATATGGAAATTATTCGTGCGAGATTTTCGCCATAAATTACGGGAATTAATTCGATTTAACCATTACCGCGTGCGCAAACCACTCAGGGGTGAGTTAATGTGTTTTTCCCATCCTTCCCCGTCTATGTGACACGAAAGCTAAATTTTTTTAAATACCTCATCAAAAGAGGCAAAAAATCAAAACAGATTCGATCGGAATTAAGATTGTAATCTGCGTAATGGCGCGTGATTGTAACGAAATTTTTTTCTGTTTCACGACGAATCTCGACTTGGAAACAAAGAGTGCGATCGCACTCGACTTCATCGAAAAGAGACTGAAGAGAAAAGAAGACGTACTTACTGTTCGTAGGAATCTGGGGTCGTGCAAAGCTCGCTCAGCATGCAGTCTAAATCGGTCGCCAGGGAATTAAGCAGCTGAAAGAAAAGAGAAGCAGGTTAGGGTCAACGAGAAGACTGTAGATTCACTCGATAACAAGTCGACATTCTGTCACCTAGCTCTAACTTATGACCAATCAATCAATAAAGCGGTTCTCAGTGTGCACAAAGTCGCTAGAGCATCTACTGTCGTTTCAAATCCAACATATAAAATTTCCACAAGATAGAATTTAATAAAAAAAATCAATCTCTTCAATCTGACTACAATTTATTATTAAAATTGTTTTTTGTTAAATTTTACTTTTTTCCCTAACAAATTAAATTTCCAAGATAAAATTCAATAAAAATTTAAAAAACTATAAAATATGAAAAAAATACAAAATAATTTGACTAGAATATATTATTGCAATTATTGTACAAATAATATTTTGTATATTTGTTCTCAATGATATTTATTATTGAAAAAAATAAACTTTTTCTTCCAAAACGTATTCATTTTTATTTATATCTGCAAACGCTGCGTTCATTAGCGAACCGCAAACGGCCATCTCGACGCGCATAAATACAAGCGCGTACTCATGGTGCGCAATAATGCGAGCGCAATTTAAATACATCTCTCTCTCGCTCTCTTGCTCTCTCTCTCTCTCTCTCTCTC
>QVOB01007071.1:0-12771 GCA_014839585.1 Pseudomyrmex concolor
GGGGGGGATATTGAAGAACTGGATTGTTGTGCGACCCGTTTGCGGGTCACGGTGCGGTCCCCGCAAGGGGTGGATGAAGCGTTGCTCACGCAAAGCGGTGCCCGTGGCGTGATTAAACGTGGTAATGGGGTGCAGGTGATATTCGGCCCCCATGTCACGGTGATTAGAAATGAAATAGAGGAAGCGACTGCGTCATGACTGAGTCCATGCTGACGACGATTAAAGGGAAACTGGTGGTGTCGTGCCAGGCGCTGGAGCAGGAGCCGCTGCACGGTGCATCGATAATGGCGCGTATGGCGCTGGCGGCACAACAGGGGGGAGCGGCGGCAGTCCGTGCCAACGGTCTGGCGGATGTGGTGGCTATCCAACGGCAGGTCGCGCTGCCGGTTGTCGCTATCATCAAGCGGGATTATCCCGACAGTGAGGTGTTTATTACCGCCACGGAGCGGGAGGTTGATGAGCTGATGGCGGCCCGGCCGCCAATGATTGCAATGGACGCCACCGACAGGCCGCGTCCCGCCGGCGGCTCGCTGGCCTGGCAAGTGGCCTATTGCCGGCGACAGTATCCGGATCTGCTGTTGATGGCCGACATTGCAAGCGTGGCCCAGGCGCGTCAGGCCGAGCAACTGGGTTTTGATGTCATTGGCACGACGCTTTATGGTTATACCAAAGAGAGCCGGGGGCGGATGCTGGCCGAGCAGGATTTCGCTTTCCTGCGCGAGGTGCTGGCGGCGGTCAGCCGGCCGGTTATCGCCGAAGGTAATGTATTGACGCCGGAAATGGCGGCCCGTTGCCTGGAATTAGGTTGTCATGCGGTGGTGGGCGGGGCTATTACCCGCCCGCAGCAGATAACGGCGCGTTTTGTCTCTGCAATAGCCACCGCTAACGTCGCGCCAGAGGGGAATTAACCAAGGGCATCAGCCGGAAACGCGGCCCACCGGCATTTCGGGCTGGCCCGCCGGAATAAACGCCGCGAGCGCCGGGGAGGGAAGGATTAACGCGCCAACCCGATGATGCAACAGGAAAGAGGGTAGGTCATTATCCGCCGTGCGGCACAGAGCGGTGATGGGCTAGTTGCTCAGGGCATACAGGCTGTAGCCGGCGGCGGCGCCGGCGACGTCCCAGGTAAAGTCCTTACAGCTCCAGCCGGTGCCTCCGGGCCGGCTGTCCCAGGCCTCTTTTAGCGCGCTGAAGGTGATAGACAGTCCAAAACCGATATTACGACTGCGTGCGGGCGAGGCCGATTGATGCTCGGCGATCGCGCTGCCGGCCACCGCCAGCAGGGCGGAGCCAACAAAGTGCTGGGCTTTGTCGCGGCCGGTCCAATTGTCCTGTGCCAGGTGGCTGCAGCCCGTGCACCACGCAGTGGTAACATCCACAACACGGGTAACGATAAACGGCGGCCTCTCTGCATCAATGGGTTCCTGCTGGCACCGGCGACGTAACGCATCGGAAAGCGTAGCCGCCGGGAGAGGGCATCTCGATTTAGAGGATCCGGCTAATCAAACGGTCAATACGGATCCGACGCAATCGGCGGATAAGCTTGCGGACTTTAGCCGGATAATCGGCGATGCTCTCAAGTTCGGTAAAATGCCGCACTACCTGGGTGTGGGTGCGGATCCGGTTGAGCTCTTTCTCGCGCTGCGGGCGCAACGCCTGTGCGGGATCGTGGATAAGCAGCGCATTTTCCAAATCAAGCCGCCAGGCACGCGGGTTGAGGTTATTGCCGGTCAGCAATTGCCACTCCCCGTCTACCCATACCCCTTTCAAATGGTAACTGTTGTCGTCGTCCTTCCACAGACGTACCACCAATTGACCGTTGTCCACATACCGCTGCAGGCGGCTAAGAAAACGGCGCAAATTGATTTCGTACAAATACGGCAGGGTGCCGATAATCTTGAACGGCTGATCTTCAGGGATATAAAAATCGTTGGCGGTCTTATCGCCGACAATGATTTCCACCTGCCTGCCCAGACGCAGCAGACCGATTAAATCCCGCACCAGCAGCGCCGGTAAGTTGAAATAGGGCGTACACAGCGTCAAGGTGTCGCGGGTGGAACACAGTAAATGATGAATCGTTTTGTTCAGCGGGCTTTGCTTGCCCAATCCCACTAACGGGGTAATGGCCAATTCATTCGGACCTGCCTCACCTTGATAGCGATAGCCGGCTTCACGCAGGGTTTGGCGAAACAGGCGGGTATCATTTTTGATCTCAAGGCTTTTTGGCCGGGCGACGTTATCCAGCCGGTTTACCGCCGGCGCGGTGAGTATATGCTGTTTGATGTAGGTAAGTAGCGTGTCGGCTAGGGGGGGATTACGGATAATCTGGTAACGATCGTAGCGATATTTATCCTGTTGATGCAGATAAACATCGTTCAGACTGGCGCCGCTGTAAATCACCTGGGCGTCGATAATAAAGCCTTTCAAGTGCAGGACGCCCAGCGCTTCGCGGGTATTGACCGGTACGCCGAAGACCGGCACGTCCACGCCGGGATGCGCTTGCGCCATACGGCAGTACCAGTCGGTATTGGTATCAGCGGCGGCGGCACCGATACGACCGCGTTGCGCCCGGTGCCAGTCAACCAGAATCGCTATATCCAGCGATGGATCGTTACGTTTGGCGTCATAAACGGCTTCAAGGATCCGTTGACCGCCCTGATCCTGCTCCAGATACAATGCGACCAGATAGATTCGTCGCCGGGCGCCGGCGATGGCCTGTATGAGCGCATGATAGAAATCTTCAGGGCTGTAAAGCGTTTTAACATCTGCAACCGTCTGAGGGATTTTTGGCAGTTGTGCAAGGTGTTGTTGGTGTTTACTGCGTTTAAAAGTTGACAACATCACAGTGCGCTTCTTCTCTTATCATCGAAGGTTGGAATGACCCTATGCAAACAGATATTTGCGTTGAATCGGCCATAATACCACTACTTCTGTTGATTGTGGGCATGTTTCAACTGCCCGGCTAATCCTTGCCCGCTGGCGGCGGAATTCATGCTGTAGCCGGTTCCAGCGCCAGCGACAGCGCGACGATACCGTCCTGCAATTGAATATTCACCGTAAACCCTAATTTGCGCGCCAGCGTTATCATGCCGCGGTTGTTGGGCATGGTGATAGCGGTCAGCCGCTGCAGACCGTGGGCGCGGGCGTAATCAATCATCTTTTCCAGCAGCATGCGCCCGAGCCCCAGTTTTTTCAAATCGGAACGTACCAGCACCGCGAATTCCGCATCGGTATTGTCAGGATCAGCAATGACGCGTGTAACACCGATGATAACCTCATGATCCTGCTGTTGTATGACCGCCACAAATGCCATTTCACGATCGTAGTCGATTTGCGTCATATAGGCCAAATCTTCATGGGTAAATTCGCTAATTTCGCTGAAATAGCGGTAATAGAGATCCTCCCGGGTCACCAGGCCGATGAAGGCTTTAAGCAGCGGTTCATCTTCCGGCAGAATCGGCCGGAACAGACAGCGCTGCCCGTTGTTTAGCGTGACGACCGATTCCAGCTGGCGCGGATAGGGGCGGATGGCCAGCCGTGCGCCGGGATCGCCGTGGTACTCGCTTAATTGCAAGCTGACATCCAGCGCCGTCATATCGCTGCCGCAGGCCAGCAGTGGATGAATATTCAGCTCGGTGATTTCCGGGCAATCTACAACCAGATCGGAGACTTGCACCAGCAATTGGCTGAGCGCCGCGAGATCCAAAGGATACAGCGGGCGGTTGTTGCGCAGGGCGCCCATCTTTAACCCCTGCAGCACCAGGTGATGCGCCAGCGCCATATTGAGCGGCGGTAATGCTACCGCCACCGGCGCCCCCGCGCGCCAGTCGCTCTCGCCATCGCCTAACAGGATAAGCGGGCCAAATACCGAGTCTTGTTCCACGCTGATGCGTAGTTCCTGCGTGCCGGCGCGGCTGGCCATGCTTTGCACCGCCAGCCCTTCAATGCGCGCCGCGGGATAGGTGACCGCCGCGCGCTCAAGCATCGCGCTGGCCGCCTGCGCCACTTCCGCCGCGTTGCGTAGCGCGAGCATCACCCCCTGCACGTCGGGTTTATGCGCGATATCGGCGGACCGCAGTTTTAGCGCCACCGGATAGCCGAGTCCTTCGCTGAGCCGTACCGCGTCGTCGCTGTCGGCGGCGATCCAGGTGGGCAACGTCTTGATACCATAGGCTTCAACGATGGGCCTGACTTCGTGGGTTTCCAGTCGGGTAATGCCCTGATCCAGCGCTTCGTGGATCATCTGGTGGACGTGGGCGGCATCGACGGTCAACCCGACCGGCAGCGCTGGCGTTTCCATCAGCTGCCGCTGATTGAGCCGGTATTCCGCCATGTGCATAAAGGCCGTCACGGCCCCTTCGGGAGTACGGTAGGTGGGTAGGCCCGCCTCGGTGAACAGGCGGCGCGCCTGCTGTGAAGAATACTCGCCGCTCCAGTTGGTCAGTAGGGTAACCGGCCCGGAGCGGGCAGCATCGGCCAGCGTGGCAATCACCTCGCGGGCGGTTTCGCTGCTGGGCGCGGCGGCGCTCGGAGCATGGATTATCAGCAGCGCATCGAAATCCTTACTGCTCATCAGCGCCGACAGCGCGGCGTGGTAACGTGCCGGTGTTGCATCGTCGGCGAGATCCAGCGGATTGCCGGGTGTCAACGTCGTCGGTAACGCGTGCGCCAGCGCCGCCAGGGTGGCGTCATTCGGCTCCGCCAGCCGGCCGTGGCGGCGCAACAGCTCATCAAGCGCCAGCGCGGCGGGCGCAATGCCATTACTAATGATCATTAAGCGTTCGCCGCGCAGGGGGCGCATATGGCTTAAGGTTTCTACCGCCGAAAACAGTTCGTGGGTGTCGCGTACCCGCAGCAGCCCGGCCCGCTGAATGGCGGCGTCATAGGCGGCATCGCGGCCGGGAGGGTAGTTGAGCAGCCGCTGCGCCTGGATGGTGCGGCCGCTTTTAATCACCAGAATCGGTTTATTGCGCGCCGCGCCACGGGCGGCAGAAAGGAAACGTCGGGCGTCGGAGAGATGTTCCAGATGCAGAAGTATCGCGCTGGTCTTACCGTCGCGCGCCAGAAAATCCAGCATATCGTCGACATCGATATCAATGCTGTCGCCGAGAGCGATAAAGTAGGAAAACCCGATGGCGCGCTGCTGCACCCAGTCGAGCACGGTATTGGATACCGCCGCCGACTGCGAAATAAACGCCAATTTGCCACGATGAATGGGGACCGGCGAAAAGCTGGCGTTCAGACCCTGCCACGGCGCCAGCAGCCCCAAACTGTTGGGTCCCAGCAATCGCATGCCGAAACGCTGAGCACAGGCGCGCAGGTCGTCGAGTTGCGTCGCCGGCGCCGACAGCACGATGGCCGTCTTGCAGCCTCGTTCGCCCAGTGCGGTGAGCAGATCCACATTGCGTCGGCCGTGGGTACACACTACCGCCAAATCCGGCGTCAGCGGCAGCGCTGCCACCGAGGGATAGCTGAGCACGCCGCAAACCGCCGGGTATTTCGGCGTCACCGGCAGCACCGGCCCGCTGAAACCGCCGTCAAGCAGATTGCGCATCATCAGATTGCCGGCGCGGCCGGGCGTGTCCGATGCACCAACCACCGCAATCGATTTAGGCCGCAGCAGCGCCTCCAGTCCCCGTAAACTCATCACTGCCTCCCCCGCTGGTTGACGGGATAAGTGTACGCGTTTTATTCCCTTTCTGCTGTGACGGCGGGGGGCAATCCGCGCGGCGCGTGGGATTTGCCCGCCAGATAACGATGACGAAAGAGCGCAAAATGGGCCATCAGTGCATCAGCGGCGGCGTGATCACCCGTCTGGAAGAGCAAAGCGGCGGCCACCTCCGCGGTACAATGGTGTCCCTCGCCATGACTGCCGCGCAGGCCGTATTGCGAGACGGTGGGCAGATCCAGCGACAATACCGGAAAATGCGTCAGCCACGGGCTTTTGCGGAACATTTTGCCCGCCTCGGGCCAGGTACCGTCCAGCAGGATAAACAGCGGCGGCCGCGCGTCGGGCAAGATATGGTTGACGACACGCCGCCCGCCCGGAGTATGGCTGGCGGGAAACACCACATAAGGCTGACGGGCCGGATCGGCCACCGCCGCCAGCATGGCCGGATCCGGTTCGGTACGTGACCAGAGAAACGCCTGTGTGGTGGGCAGAATATCGGCGATCAACCGGCCGGTATTGCTGGGTTTCAAGGGTTCGGCATCGAACATTACCAGACAAAACCGACTGCTGGCCTGCTGCGGCATAATGGTAGAGCATAAACAGCGCCGGCGTGGCAGCAGGCAATGCTCGCAGCGCACCACGCGGCAGCCGCGGGCGCGAAACGGCCGCGTCGATTGCTGCAAACGGAATTGGCGCAAGGCCAGAACGGCGTTTTGGGTCATGGGATGATCGGCGGTGTCAAAAGAGGACGAGTGTACCGGAGCGCTGAGGGGAAGGGTAACGCTTTTTGCCTGCTTGCCGCCGTGGTGGCGCTATCTTTAGGCAATATTCCACACCGGTGGCGCCCCCTGCGGCATCGCACATCATGGCGACCTTCTGCGGCATCGCCTATTATGGCGGAATCGAAGTAAAAACCCGGGTAGCGGAACCGCCCGCACTGTCCGACGCTTGCGGCAACGCTCGCTCGCTGGCGAGCGGCCTGCGCAAACCGCAGGTAAGTTTCCCGCGGCGCTCAGGGGAGCAGGTCAGACGCGCCGCGCGCGTCTCACGAGGTCGAGCCCTGCAAGGAGAGCCCTTCATCCAGCCACTCCTCGAAGGGGGCTTTAGGCATAGTGCCATGCAGCGAGTCCACTTTTTGTCCCTGCTTGAACAACATAATGGTAGGAATACTGCGAATGCCGAAACGGCTACTGAGCGTCGGCTCGGCTTCGGTGTTGATCTTGATGAAGCGCACCTTGTCGCGACGTTCGCCGGCGACGGCATCAAAAACCGGTGCGAAGCCGACGCAGGGGCCGCACCACGGCGCCCAGAAATCGATAACGACGGGCAGATCGTCTTGCAGCAGTTTGTCCAGCGTGGCGGCCGTGGCGTGGACTACCGAACCGTCCAGTAACGGTTGGCCACACCGGCCGCAATTGGCGGCATCATTGATCCTATCGTCCGGCAGGCGATTGGTTGCCAGGCAGGATGCACAAACCGTATTCATAATGTTGCCTCTGATAAGCGAGTCTGCCGGGCCGGAGGCTTTCAGACCGATGACATGCGCGCTTTTAGTGGGTAAGTCATCAAAGTATGGTAAAAGAAATACCGGCTGACAAAATGATTTGTTCAATGGTTTCGATAGTTGCCGGCTTTTCCTTAACCCGGTAGCTATATGGACGGAGATGGGGTAATCTTCGCGCCCATCAGAGGGGGGAGGGCAATATGAGCGATAACGATTCGTTAAAGGGCAAAAACGGCAAAGTCCGCGTGATGTATGTGCGCAAAGAGGAAAGAGGAAGAGCAGGAGCGAACGCGCCGCCCGTCCTCGCGCGCCTCCGCTAACGATCGCAGGGGCGACTAGCGCAGTGAGGGCCGTAGCACGTGGAACACCTCCGGCGATCGCGCCCGCGGCGACGCACCGGATTCGCCATGGAAAACCTTTTACGCCGGCGATGACGCTGCCGTGCCGGATCATGGCGGTATCAGCGGCAAAAGTCAGATTGATCCCGAACAATTACGCCGCCAGCGCGCCGAAGAAACCCGTGTCTACGGTGAAAATGCCTGTCAGGCGCTGTTTCGCAACCGGCCGGACGCTATTGTTCGGGCCTGGTTCGAGCAATCGGTGACGCCGCGGTTTCGCGATGCGCTGCGCTGGATGGCGGCCAATCGCAAAGCTTATCATGTGGTGGAAGACGATGGGCTGGCCAAAGCCTCGGGCACCGAGCACCATGGCGGCGTCTGTTTTCTTATTAAAAAGCGCGCCGGACTTGATGCCAACGGTTATTTGGCCAGCGCCGCCGCGCAACAACAGGACTGCGTGCTGGCGCTGGAGCAGGTGAGCAATCCTCACAATCTCGGTGCGATATTGCGCAGCTGTGCCCACTTCGGCGTAAATGGCGTGATGGTGAGCGACAGCGCCCTGCTGGATTCCGGCGCCGCGGTGCGCACCGCGGAAGGGGGGGCAGAGCACGTCAAGGCTATTCAATGCGATGATGTGTTGCAGGACCTGCAGCGTTTCCAGCGTGCCGGTTACACCGTGGTCACGCTCACCGGTAACGGCGGCACGTCACTGTCGACGGTCAAAATGCCTGCCCGGACGGTGCTGGTGCTGGGAGAAGAAGGTAGCGCGCTGTCGGAAGCGGTACTGTCGCAGGCGGACATCGCGGTGACCATCAACGGCAGCGGCCGGGTACCGAGTTTAAATGTGTCCGTCAGCGCCGGTATTCTGCTGGCGGAATGGTGGCGGCAAAACCGCGGCTAACGGCGGCGCAACGGCGCAAAAAAAACGCCGCGGGAGAGTCCTCGCGGCGTTTACTCGGGTAGGCAATTAAACTTACTTCAGCACATCTTCTTACGCGTTAAGCGTGGTTAGGAGGTAAAACTCACTTCAGTACATCTTCTTCCGCGATAAGCGTGTCCAGCTTATTTAACAGCTTGCGGGTCAGGCTTTCCAATTGCTGCTTTTCCGCTTCATTGAGCGTCGACCACAGGGAAAGCAGGCAGTTGTACTGCGGCGGCAAGAGGTTATCCAGAAACGCCTGGCCGGCCTCCGTCAGATGCAGATGCAAGCAACGGCGATCATTTTCGCTTTCTTTACGCTCAATCCAACCGCGCTTCTCCAACTCATCGGCGATACGGGTGGCATTGGTGCGCGATGAAGCCAGCGCCGAGCTCAATTCTGACGGCTGAATACTGCGGGTGGCCTGAGATTCCAGCGTTACCAGCGCCATAAACAGGGTTTCATTGATTCCCTGGGATTTCAGCATACGGTTGCGATTTTCTAGCAATTTCCCCTGCATATGCATACACAAACGGGTCAAGAGCACTTCCTGCAAAGGAAAATCGCTTTTTTGCTGCGCGCGCAGCGTTAGCATCTGTTCAATCGGGGTGAACGAGCTTTCCATCGTAACCTGCACCTTATTAGTTGCAGACTGTATAATAACTGATGCAATCACCCATGTAAATATTGTCAGACTGGAAAGTTTAGACGTCTATATGAGTGTTGAGGTAATGTTAATTTACCTGTTCCCTGACACGGTCGGTCAAAACATCAGCAGGTCCTTATATACCAGGCCGTACACCAGCGCGCTGGACAGCGTCGCCAGCACAATGCTGCGGGTGCGGCCAAATAACAGCGTCAAGGTTAAGAAACCCGCCAGCGCGGGCCACGCGCGCTGATGCTCGTGCATAATGTCGGGTAGGGTGGATACCACCAGCAATGCACAAATGGCGGCAATGCCGATACTGTCCAGTACCCGCCCCAGCAGGCCATTGCGCAGCGGCCGGCCGCCGGCGTTGCCCGCCAGGCGCAGCGGCAACCAGCGAAACAAAAAATTTGCCATTCCTACCACACAGCCAATGATAAATACCGTACTACTCACGGCAGCCCTCCTGCAATGGTGATAGCAGCGCCGCCAGACAGCCGCCGCCGATGCCGCCCAGAATCGCCATGGGGATGGATACCAGCCACAGGCCCGCCAGCGCGCCGACCAGGGCGGCAGCCAAAACCAGACTTTGCCGCCGCTGGAATGCAGCCAACAGAAAACTCAGGAACAGCGCCGGCAACATAAAGCCCAGCGCTGCCGACACGGCGGGCCAGTCGTCGAGAAGGCCGTTGCTGGAGCATACGCCCGCCAGCGTACCGAGCACCCACGACAGCCAGGCGCACAGCGCGACGCCTATCATCCAGGCCTCCGACCAGCTGCGGTTGTCCCGGCTGAGCCGGCTGATCGCGGCGGCAAACACCTCATCGGTCAGGCCGAACGCCCAAAGGGCGGTTTTACGTGGCGACAGCGCGCCAGGAATGCGCTGCCGCAGCGCCGGTCCGTAGAGTAAATGACGCACGTCCATGGCCATCACCGTTAGCGCGGCTAGCCACAGCGAAACGCCGGCGCTGAGCAGGGTGGTAATGACAAACTGGCTGGCGCCGGCGTAGATGATGCAGGAAATGAACAGCCCCTCCAGCGGTGTGAAACCGAGCTTTACGGCGTTCAAACCAAAGGCGAACGCCACGGGCAAATAGCCGATGACAATCGGCAGGCTGTCCAGAACGCCCTGACGAAATGTCGCGGGCGCGGTTTTGGCCGCGAGGCCGGCGGTTGTAGGCTCCATAATGAACGGCTTTCTTTCCTTTGATAGATGGCAAAAGCACGGCCCGCGCTTAGGACGCGGGTGCCGCGAGGGCTAACTGTATCGATTGCATGAGAACCCGCCGCGCGCCGGCGGCGAGCGCGGGATCAAGCGCCGGGCAGACCGGCGTCTTCGTGATGGCTGCCGCGCAGCCACAGCAATAAATTCACCAGGCAGAGCAGGCCGCCGGCGAGGCTGACGCCATTCCAGCCGGCGCTTTGGTAGGCCGTAGCCGACACCAGCGAGCCGAAGGCGCCTCCGGCAAAATAGCTGGTCATATAACCGGAGGTCAGGCGGTTGCGCGCCTCCGGCATGCGGCGGTAGATAACGCTTTGGTTGGTGATGTGCAGCCCCTGTGCCGCCAAATCGAGCACAATTATACCGAGCACCAGCGACAGCCAGTGGTATTGACCGTACCACACTAAAACCCAAGAGAACAACAACAACAGACCGCTCAAGGTGGTGATTTTGGCTTTGCCGCGGTCCGCCAGCGCGCCGGCCCGGGTGGCCGCGAGCGCGCCCGCGGCGCCTACCAGACCAAACAGGCCAATCCTCGACTCGCTAAAATGAAACGGCGGCGCGGCCAGCAAGAACGCCATGGAGGTCCAGAGATTACTAAAACAGGCAAAGCTGAGGCAGCCCAGCAGAGCACGGTTGCGCAATACCGGCGAATGCCGGTAAAAAATCGATCCGAGCAACTGGCGATAGTTGAGGCTGGAATACTGCTTATAGCGCGGCAGGGCAAACCACAGAATCACCGCCATGACAATCATTAAGGCGCTGGCCAGCCAATACACGGTTTGCCAGCCGCCGAGATCCGCCAGCGCGCCGGCGGCGGTCCGGGCCAGCAAAATGCCGAGCAGCAGGCCGCTCATGATGGTGCCCACCACTTTGCCGCGTCTGGCAGGATCGGCCAGCGGCACCAGGATCTGCGCCACCACGGAAAACAGACCGGTTAGGGCAGTGCCCAATAGCATGACAGGTAACGACGGCGCTGAGGCGGTAATCACCATGCCGATCGCGGCCAACACCGACATCACCACGATCATGCTGCGGCGTTCAAATTTATCGCCGAGAGGCACCAGGAACATCAGACCGCAGGCATAGCTAAGCTGCGCCGCCGTAACAATAAACCCCGTTTCACGTACCGACAAATGGTAGGTCCTGGCGATGGCATCCGGCAGCGGCTGGGCATAATAATTACTGGCAACGGCGAGGCCGGTAGCGATCGCCATAATGAGGGTTAAGGCCGGGTTCAGGCTGGGGTGATCTGTGGACGTTTTCATTCAGGATTCGTTTAGCCAACGGGCGGGTATTATTACCGACTAACAACAAAAAGACGAGGGGTGAATACCCCTCGCCTGTTTTTCGCCGGCATCATTACGCCGCCGGCGCGGGTGAACGTCCGTACCGGCTTTCTGGCCGGTTCCTGACGTGCTTACTTGGCGGCGGCCGCGGCGGTGTGTACCCAACCGTCAAACAACGCCTGGTGCTCCTTGATCCAGCCATCGGTCTGGCGTTCGATATCCGCTTCTTGCGCTTTGCCCTGATGCATCCGCGCGTTTTGCGCGTTGATATCGGCAATCGGGAGCTTCATGATAGCGAACAGCTTGGCCGCTGCCGGATTGGCCTCAGCCCACTGTTTATTGGTGACGATGCGCATGCTGTTGACCGGGAAGCCGTAATCGGCGCCATTAGGCAGCTTGGTACTGATCGTTTTCTGCTCGCCCGGCAGCGAGGAGAACGGCACCTGCAGCCAGACCACATCGCGTCCCGGTACCAACACGTCGCTCACCCAGTAAGGTGTCCAGGTGTAATACAAAATAGGTTTACCTTCCTTGAAGCGGCTGATGGTATCGGCCATGATCGCCGCATAGTTGCCTTGATTGTGTTCGACCGTCGCGCTCAGGCCGTAAGCCTTGATGTGATGGTTGATGACCGCCTCACAGCCCCAGCCCAGCGTACAGCCCGACAAATCCGCCTTGCCGTCGCCGTTGGCGTCGAGCAGCTTGGCGATATTGGGATCTTTGAGCTGGTCAATCGAGGTGATGTGATACTTCTCGGCGGTCTTTTTATCGATCAGGTAGCCCTGGGCCGCCCCTTCAACATAATTACCCTGGCGATAAAACTTTGCGTCGCCGCCGGCGGCCTGATACTGGTCCGCATGCAGCGGATCCCAGTTCACCGCCATGAAAGTGGCATCGCCAGAGGCAATTGAGGTATAGGCCACGTTGTAATCCACTTCGCGCGGCGACTGGACCGAGTAGCCCAATTTTTCCAGGGCTTTATTCACTAGCAGGGTTTGAAAGGTTTCTTCGGTAATGGTGCTTTGCACCGGCTGTACCTGAATGCCTTTGCCCGGCAGTTCGGCGGCAAAAGTGGTCTGTGCGGCGAAAACCGCGGTAAGCGCGAACGCTCCTAATCCTATCTTGCGCATGGGTTTACCTTGTATTGGTCGTTGTAAGAATACGCCGCGGTCCGGACCGCGG
>QVOB01007072.1:0-36379 GCA_014839585.1 Pseudomyrmex concolor
GTGACAATTGACAAATTTGCGTTGCTGGTCAAATGTTATATATCAATTTATGTGCACAATGTATCATCGTTTTATATAAATATTTACATTGTATTATATAAATTGTATTATATAAATTTACATTGTATTATATAAATATTTACATTGTATTATATAAATATATACATATTTACAATATTACATTTTATATAAATATTACATTTACATGATGTTCTGCAAACTTTAAAAGAGTTGAACTGCCATTCTTCCGTCGAATTATGTCGATTCGCGTTACAAAATGAATAAAAGAAAGACAGTTGTAATAAAAGACAGAGAATTTTCCTCTGTAAATTATTGGTTAGTTAAAAACAATTCCGGAATATTTGATGCAGCAAAAATATATCTGCACAAATAACTTGGTTATCGGATAACCGGGCGACACATATCATCGAAAAGTGTGCTCGTTTGCGATATGTTAATTCTCGCAAACACCGCGATAATAATAATAATTTGCGCGAATGCGCGATGGGAATACGCGCGATGCAGGTCGGTGCACTTTAAAATAGCGAAAACCCCGCTCTCCCCGGTGCGCGCCTATCTCGCGGTAAGACAAATAAGGCGGGGTATGGCACGGTAATTGGCCGGTTATAAATAACCGCGAGTATACGAGGTGACGTTCTCAGAAATCTTAATTACCTTTATACGAACGTCACGTGACAATGCGCATTTAGCGGCCGGTTGGCTGGCTGGTCGGTCGGCTATAAGACGCGCTAAATCGCATGGCTTGATTCCGGCCGCGATGTATAGTTACGGGCCAGAAAAGGGGTAATTCACAAACGATAATCACTGTTTGAAGCTGCCGATAGTCCCATTTACCGTCCGCCCAGCCGATTTACAAACAGTAGTTAGCGTTCTGCAAATTCGGTGCCGCATAACCGAAGATGCAATCGCCGGCCGTGCGCGTCTCGCCGATCACGTCGAGTGTGTTTTAATTAATTGCGAGTTCGCGACAAAAATTTTCGCGCGCAAACACAGAGTCGGTTAAAAATACGCTCGTCGAGAAAAGAAAAGTGCGAGATAAAATGACAAACTAAAAATTTCAACGTCAAAAAAATAGAGTCGAGAGTGTTTGAATGAGAAAGAGAATAACCAACAGAGAACCTGAAAATGGCTGACAGAAGATTTCCGCCGATTGTCTTACGACAATCTCGAAATTTTGTTTATGGCGCTTGGTGTGCACAGCAGCGAGAAGTGAAGGGACAATTTCCGAACGACAATGGTTTGCTGGAAGCCGCCGACCGTTCCATTATCTCGACCGATTCGCAAACAGTAGTTATACCCTCCACAAACTCACTATTTCGTAGGTAAAGACGCGGTCGCAGTCCGTGCCTCGCGCGCGCGAGCGAATGTTTTAATTAAGTACGAACTTAAAACAAAGTTTCGTCTCTCCTCTCGTTGGATACTAAAAATGCACTCTCGATAGCAGACGAAAGGAGGAGGGGAAAGAAGAGATAGATAGAGAGGGAGAAAGAGAGAAAGTTAAATCAGCGAACTAATTTCGAAGCGAAACATCGTCGGCTTCGATTGGACGATATAATGCGAGCGCAAAAACTCCAGGAATAGCGAGAGAAGAGAAGATTCTCGACGATTTTTCCGGTCGTGGATTGTTATTCTAATTTATTCGACCTGAACGCGAAGACAATCGGTCGAACACTCGACCGTTACATAAACTGCTGGTACGCGTCCAATTAAATTCCATTCGATTCTTAGGGACTTTATACCGCCCTCCTGCGCTAACTTCGATGTAATTGAATTATACTCTCAACTCACGAAGTTTTGTTTAACGCGATCGAAGATTCCCGATATTTTCGGGTGCGCAATATATTGTTATTCTCCGCGCTTTTGCATGGATATACATAAATGCATGGCGCTTTGTATACTAGCTTTTATTCGCCTAGCTTTTATTCTTTCGGTTTTTATTCCTCCATGTCACGTTGCATTTTGCCGCGCGTGAGCGAGCTAGACGAACCTCCGCGCGCACAAACGTATGCATTTGTCGATACGTATACGCGTGTATATCCGGTTTCTCTCTTTCTCTCTCTCTCTTTATCGACGATTTAATCGGGCGATTTCAAGATAATTACGAAATTTGCACCGAGTATTAGCGGGTATCGTTAATTTACTAATTCGCTTATCGTATAATGAACATCATCGTATCACATCGGATGGAATAGCCTGATTATTTTTCCAACAGCGGTTTAATTCACAAATCAGCGGCAATTCAGGCACTTTTATTGAACTTGAACGGAGCAATCGGAATATATATGCTCGGCACGTCGAAAACGCGCACGCACGCCAAAAAGTGGGTTTTGATACCACTTGTAAAGCCTTTATTCGCGGATTCATTATTTGTCAATGTCGATGCCCAATCCACAATAATAATTGCGCATTTCCCTTGAAACCATATACGAAACGTTCATGCCGCACATTTACACCAAAATTTCGTTACAAAGCCGTATTTCAACTTTTCGGAAAATTCACCTACTCTTTGACAAATATAATTTTCAAACTCGTTTTCATGAGAATCTATGTATTAACCAACACGCGAGCCGGTCGCGATAAAATCTCTCGGAAAAACTCGGCGCGATTGATTGTAATTTCCTTGTCACTAAATTGTTTTTACAAAAAGTCTCTGACGTAGCGAGAATCAATTTCACGATAACAGTAATCACTTTTGTCACGTATTCGACCGCGTAATTTATTTTTCTTATTTAAACGCGAGTACCCGCTCGACAACTACACGTTATATGTGTGCGCGCGTGAAATTCGACCGATTGTGCGTACCTGAATGGATCAACAGCAACGATGACAATAAGAGAAGCCGTGGCAGCAGGACGGCGAAGACCGCGTGCAGCATCCTCACTCTTGCGAATGATCCCGGGTTTCCCAAGATCGCCGAGGATGCCTCGATGCGACGACGATGACGCGCTCGGCGCGCGGCGTGACAGGCAGTAAGATCGACCTCTATCTTTTTTAACTCCCGTTATCAGAGCGTTGGCGAATCATTTTTTCTCGTATGTACAAAGGAGCCAGAGAGAGAGAAAAGATCGAAGGAATCACAACGTGGTAAACACTCAATCGTGGATGATGTACGCATACGTTGTTCCTCCGTCGAACGCACCGAAGAACCACCAACGGTGGGAAATCGATCTTTCACGCTGGTCGACCGAGAAACGGAACGAACACGCCGCGCGGCACGGCACGGCACGACGCAACGCGGTCACAGCGCGACGCGACGACGCGGCGCGGCGCGGTATCCGCGCGCGAGACGCGCGCGGTTTTGCCGCTTGCGCGCGCGGAACGAAAAGCGCGTAGGTGCGGTGAACGTTGGCGATTGTGATGACAACAGTGTGTAGTGGCGGGCAAACGTTTCAAGTACTCGCGGCGACTCGCGCTGACGACACGCGGCACATAATTTCCTACGCTACCGCCCCTTGACTAATTGAAAATCTATATACGGTCGCGTTACACGGGTTTCCACCTTTCGCGGAAAGCAGTCGGTACTGCGGCATCGGCACCGGAGGAGGACGAGGCGCCGAGGCGCGCGCGAGAGGAGAGACGCGCGAGGGTTTCGGAAGAGAAAGAGGGAAGGAGACAGAGGTAGAGAGAGGGAGAGAAAAGGAGAGAAAGATAAAGCGAGAGAGAGAGAGATAGAAAGAGAGAGGGAGAGAGAGAGAAAGAGAGACGCGACGGAGTCTAGGAGGTGGTAGCGACGGCAGTGCTGCTGCTGCTACTGCTGCTGCTGCTGGTACCGTTGCCGCCGCTGCCGACTGTGGTGCTGGTGGTGGAGGTGATGGCAGTGGTTCTGGCCGTGGTGGTGGTGGTTGTGCCGATGGTGGCGGCGGCGCTTGGAGAAGGGTAGAAGACCATCTAGCAGCGCGGGGCGGAAAGAGCGCGAGAAGGACGAAACGATCGGTAGAATGTTGAAGGGGTCAGAGAGGGTGGCAGGGAAACTGTAGTATGGAGGAAGAGAAGGAGAACGGGCGGGGAAGGGCAGGGTGAGAGTGAGTTTGAGTTGGTTCCTGGGCGACTGCGCCGTTCTCCAAGTCGATGATCGCTGCAAAATCTTCCGTCTCTCTCTTTCTGGCGCGAGAAGCGCCTCTCTCTTTCGGTGCGTTCCCTACGTACGCGCGCGTTTCTCACTTCCACGCTCGTGTATATATATACGTGTATATACGTGTATATACGTATGTATACAGCGTGCGCGTATGTGTGCGCGCGCGCGCAGAGGAGGGTGGAAGCGCGCTAACGAAATTGGCGAAATACGCTCCGCTCGGAGGAGCGCGCAGACGGAGGCGGCCGCATATCCGTCCCTCTCGAACCTTCTCGGCGTATCGCTGTCGTCGTCCCTCTTTCAACCGACCGATCGCCACACTCCGCACCGCACCGCAGTACCGCGACGTCAAGTCTCGGCTGCGGGAAAAACGGTCGAGCGGACGAGAGGATAACGCGGAAGTTAGTTGGCGATCGTCCGGGACGATCTTCCGTACATCGGGCTTAATCCTGTGGCTCGGTAATAGGATCGACCGGCGATCCCTCTGGGAGTATCCGGCGCGACTCTCGAGATTTTCGAATTTATGGGGGAATTGCGGGCGTATGTACGCTCTACTACGGATGCCCGCCGTATGGAATATGCTCCTCGCCATAAATCCGAAATTCCGAGTGGCCCGAACGACGTAGCTCCATTGTTGGGCCTCCGTACATGTAAGGAGAGAGTCGTCCCGCGATTGTCCTGCCCAGACCGTCCCAGACATTTGCCAAAATCCCTGATATATATTTTATTTATAAATCCACTCATCTCTGATATTTCAATTCCCTCCTTTCTCACCAATTGAATATAAATGAGAAAACTTTGTTCATATGAATTACAACGTTTATATATTTATTATAGTGGAAATTTATTATTTAGATAGCCTTTCATTTAGATGGTTAATTATCACGTTAGATGTTTTTACACGCAGAACAGATTAATGCAATTTTCCGATGTTACATTTTTGAATATTGTAGCATTTATAAATCAGAGTATATTTACTAATTTAAAAATATAGTTACAACATATACATATAAACATAGTTATTTCAACATAATGCGTATTAGAAAAATACGAGTGAAAAAGGAGCATGTTGTTGTGTTCGTAAATGTAACTATAAACTTATAGTTAAAGCAAAGTGTAGCCACTACAGATCTTCTAGTGCTAGAGGAAAAATCTCGGGATGAGTATTATTCCTTATTTGAACCATAAGCTCGGTATCAACTCGCTCGCAAGCGGTGGCGTAATGGAGGGGTTTCGCGTATACGCGCGTTACGTCAAAAAAAGGCATAAAAAAAAAGAATAAAAAAGAAGGGCGTTTCGTGCAACCACTCGCGGAAAGGAGAGTGCGGCTCCGTGTGCAACGAAAGAATTTCTCTCGCATTTCGAGTTATTGCACTTGACAGGTTTCTCGCCCGCGCAGCTCACTCCGCCCGCGCGCGTTACTTCAGCGAGTGTGCCGGTGAGCTTGCGGCGAGAAACGGGAAATGGGAGGATAAGGCGAAAGTTAGTTGGTGATCGTCCGTGCATCGAGCTTTAATCCTTTGTCCTGGTAACGGGATCCCGGCGTTAAATCCGCTCGGTCTCTCGGCATCCGCGGAGGATCTTTCGTACTTGTCCACATAAGGGCAGTAATTTAACACCGGAAGTAGGCGAACGCGCGCTCGCTCGCGGAGAGAGCGAGCGGTCACCCCCCCTCTCCGCTTGTCTGTTTTTGACCGCCCTTCGAATTTTCAAGCACCGCTAAAATCCAAATCTCGCTGCCGCTCGATTGACTTTTACATTATTCGACTTTTTATCTTTTTGTCACCGTGTTACTCTATTTTATTTTTCAGCCGGCTGTAAGTAGGTTTCATGACTGTATAAATATTGCGGATTGAATTTTAACATTGAGGGAATCGAAACGTGATCATTTTTGAACGCTCGTGAATGTTGAATAAAAATATGTGAAAAAGTTTGTCTTTTTTATCGCACTGATGAATTTTTCTTTTCGAACTAATCTCTCTCTTCTCTCTATGTCGTCTCCTATGGCATTTAGCTTTTAGTGGCGCGCTGCGATAGTCTTTCGTGGTTGTCCAAATAACACGGGACAGTTCTTCAACTGAAAGGATCCGAAAAGAGAACGATCATTTCAACTGTCGGCGAATTCCGAATAGGTATAATCTCGTTTGGTTACTTGATAGACTTTTGCGGTTTTTCGACTTTTCTATCTATCTTCTTCGCCCTCTTATGTCCTTTTTCGTGACCCTTTTGCACTTGTCTAAATAACGCGCGAGGATGGTTCCGGTCCTTTAATACCGGGAAGAGGTCGAAGCGATTTCGTTCGCGTCGAGGAATTTTAAACGCGAGTAATCCCGCTTTTTACTGAGAGATTCCTGCATTTTTCAGGCTGTTCATCGCGCTTTCACGCTCTTTAATCTTTAGCGGTAATAGGACGGACTACTATAAATAGCCGTATATTTGATTAAAAAAAAACAAAAAAAAATCGCTGCACGAGAACTCTTCAATAGTCCTCAGTTCTAAGAGAGAGAAAAAGAGAGAGAAAGAGAGAGAGAGGCATCTGTACAACTTCCACCAACTAATTTCGATTTTTCAGCTTTTAAAAAACTGAAAACTCTGTTAGTTGTGACGAGAACAGAGAGCAGAGAGAGAAAGAGAGAGAGGGAGAAGAGAGAGAAGCATGATATTGGTGCGCGCGCACCAGTATACATCAATGTTAAATGTTATTCGAGAATTGAATCGGAGTTGCGTCTTCGTCGCGCACTTCGCATAGTTATACGTTACATAAAGCAGGTGGAAGAGTGTTTCGCATAGTTTCTCGTTGCCGCGAGGTACGGCGCGAACCGTGATATCGTAGAATCTCTTTCTCGCATCTGCCAAGTTATCGCGTTCGGCAGGCACTGTTGCCTATGAATACACGCTGCATAGAGCCATGTAATCCGGATATGTACAACTAAAAAATTCTGCTTTCTTCGCGCGTGTAATCGCTCGCTCGCTCGCTCGCTATTTATATATTTTTCTTTTATCCCGCGTCGCCAACGCTCGATTAAAAGAAGCGGGGGAGAATAAGTGCGCCGGTTAAGATCCCTGCCGATCGTTCGGGATGATTTTCAGTATATCGAACTAAATCCCATAATCTGATAACAGCCGCGCCTGAACTTTTCTCCGACGATCGGAATTTTCGTTGGTTTTATTTAACGCGTTCGATGTTGCGCTGCGATGAAATCGCTCGCTTGACTTTGCGAAATCTTACGCGGAAGGATTATCTTTATCGATATCCGAAGATTGTGTAACAATCGTCCTCGCTTGTTATTAGACTCACGAAGAAAAAAAATAATAAAAGGGTATTACCTGCGGGATGTGTGAGACACATCATTACATCATCATATTATACATTCTTTCAATATTTTGGCTCGGCTCGGCCGTTCCTACGATTCCAACAAATAAAATACCAATTTTTTCTTCTCAATAAAATATTAATAAGAAACAGACAATAGTAGCGCTTAAATAGTCCCCGCGAGATTCTCCCCGCTAGACCGATATGCGCCTAATGATCAAACCACAGACTCCTATTTAGAAGAAGTTTACGAGAAACGAAGACGCGTTCGGAATTCGTTAGGTGTTTAGCTTTGCCGCCGCTGCGTCGATTAAATAAATTTCCGGTGGCAGCCGGCCAGTTGTGGAAGGTTGAAAGAACGCGGCGAAAACATTAAAGAGTTTCCCTTCACACTCGGGAGTTTCCGCAACTCGATAGCTTTCTCGCCTTGGCGCGCACTCTGTTCTTCTTTGGTTGGCCGAAGCTAGCCCGGCTGCACAGGATAAACGCCCAGTGGATGAGACGATAACGTGAAAGTTACTTGGTGATCGTGTAAGGCAATCGTCCGTGTATCGTGCTTAATCCTCCGACTCTCTGGTAACAGAATCAGCGAGATAGGAGAGGGAGAAGAAACTTTTTGGAAGAGTGTTCGTTCGCTCGCGCATCGCCGATTAAATGTATCGCGTACTATTTCCCGGGGAGTAGATCGCCGCCGTTGGATAAATATTCGGTCGTTTTATCAACCCAAGTTTCGGGCAAATTGGCCGGGAAGTCAGTTTCCGGGAAAGTAGCCGGGAAAGATGTCGAACGCGCGGTAATTGATTAAGCGCGATTTAATGAATTTGCGAACGGACGCAGATGACGACCTGTTGAAGTGACATACGCTTGCCGGTTAATTTCCCGTTTTTCTCTTTATCGCGTTTTGCCACCGCGCCGTTCGGCGATTTTTGCATTTAATTATGTGCGCATTAAAATGCAGGAAGCGCGTATATGAACACCGTGTGTTAGAGCCGAGGTCTATTATATGCGCGACGTTCGGAAATAGCTCGAGCTTGTACAAACCTGTGTGTCCGATTTTATATCCCATAAAATGAGCATCGAATCGATATTCGAAAACCATTTGATGAAATGATTGTCGCCGAGTAGATTAAACCGGAAATTTGGAATGCACAGAGGGACCGGTGGTAATTACAATAGATCGCTCCGCATTTGGGTCTCTATTTATGGACGGATAACTCTGTAACGTTCTCAAATTTCTGACAGCGGAGTGGATTGCGCTCAGGATGTTTCCACAATAGAGAGAAGAGCTCGGTCTATTTAGTAACCATATCGTACATTGTCACTATACAACAAAGACCTTGTAACAGGTGCGTTCGGCGAAGGACCTAAGATCGAAGCGCAATAAAAACTAACAACGTGGCAACGGAGAAAGAAATGTACTTATAAAAAGAACTCTACGATTTGGAGCTCCAACGAAGCTTGCTCGAAAATTTACACATATTAAAAAGCAGTAGTGTGACAAAATAGTCCATATATAAAATTTTAAACAGTTCAAAAATATATTTATATTATTATAGATTTTTATATTTCTTGCATTTTTTATGCTGAGAGTCTTTTTCTGAGAGTAGTTAGATATTCTGAATTTGTGAAAACTAAATTGTAAAAAATAATTGATATTTTGCAAACACACGCACATCCATCGAGTTATTGTACACGCACGTTCATAATCTACAGATTGACGTTTAAAAGAATTTCGGCGTTTTCCGCATAATTCAGTCGATACAATGTCGTTCTCAGGCTGCGGGCGGAAAGTTTCGCGCTGATAAATATTGCATAAATATAAGATGTAAAAACATGCAGGCAAGAGAGAGCGCGGAGCGCGGGATGAGGAATTTTTCTTCGCCAGATTTCAAGACGTTGCTTCACCAGGACAGCGTGCGCTGCTTTCGACGGCGCCAGGCGGCGGCGGCCGTTGTAACTCGCTCCGACATTATCGTGGCAGGAGAGGATTCCGGCAAGAAACGCGACGCGGACCTCCAGCCGTTCCAGACGGAACGATCCCGCATATCGATCTTAATTCCGCAGTCTGGCGAGCAGATAAGCGCCCGGATGCTTAGCATTCAGACGATTTGAATTTTTAGCCCGGGCGCTGGCCGAATTTAGTCGTTCCGCGGGCGAATCGTCCGACGCGATTTGCTCCCTCGGCTCGTTCTTACAAATACGTTATTCAGAAACGCAAATCCACCGAGAGCGGAAGAGAAGAGTCGAGATATCTTGGGATACCAGCATCCTGTGTTATATATGTATAAATATATATGTATATGTATACGTATATACAGATACTTGATATACATATATCTGTATCAAGATCAACAAAAGAGCAAAGGACAAGTGTTAAGTAGAAAGTGAGAGAGAGAAGTTTCGATAGCAATTTGCACTTTTACTTTGATGAAAAATTTAACTATCGCAAATATTTGCTTGGTGATATTATAAATATTTGCGCTACAGAATTTTGTTTGATGCTTTTACTCACGTTACAACCGCAGCATAATAATCCACTGCCGAAAAGGAATGTATTATTTAATTGCAAATTTTCAGTCGGCTCGTACGAAAGTACGATGTATAACAAATGTAACAAATAATCAAAAATATGTACATCAATATCTTTCTCTCTCTCTCTCTCTCTCTCTCACTCTCTCTTTCTCTCTTTGTTTCTCTTCCTCGTTTTCCTCTCTCGTCGCTTTTTACATTTGTCGATGATGTGTCCACCACATGAGCGAAAATAAACCGGAACGCGCCGAGGGACACGACGAACTACATAAAAGTTAGATGATTATCGTCCGGGACGATTTTTATGTGTGATTGTGTGTTCTTGTGATTCGTATCAAAATTAACACGCGGACGGAAGAATTTCCTCGTATTTATCGCTTTCTTCTCTTTCTCCGTGAAAATTTCGCCGCTACATCGCTTCGTTTACTTATAATCCGGAAAATAAAAAGCGCGTCCGAGCGGCGATAACAAATCAAGAAGCGTATGAATTGTTCAGTTATACATTTAATCTTTTAATTTTAACGTTTTTATTATGCTTGACTGTATTGCACAGAAATACTGCGATACTAGTTAAGCCAATACTACGATACTTGTTAATTAAGCTAATTAAAGGGAGCGGAGGAGGGGAAAAATACTCTGGCGCGTGACAGAAAAAGGGAATATGGAAATTAAAGGGAATGGCTATTTTATTCGGAAATTTATCCGTTCTGATTCGCAATCTACCGCGCGGCTTTCTCCTCTTTTTCAGGCAGCGTTTGTTAATTGATATGAAACAAACAAACGAAATAACATTGTTGAATAGTTCTGTGTGCGCGCAATATCAATATTGAATTAATTCGTTTTTTGAAGTAATATAACAAGAGAGAAAAAACGATACTGCGCGTACATCGTCTGTAATTAAACCGATACCGTTTCAGACAATTTTTTTGATTCATGAAAATTAAGAGACAGCGCGTGTGCGGACACTGCGTCCGGTTTTGATTAACTAAACGCGTGAAGGTATATCCGTCTCTTCACGTATAATTTTCTCGGATCACGTCTACGGAGGAGTCGAGAAAAGGGGAGAACCGTCGCGAAAGGTACGTATTAATTCCGCTGCTAGCTGCGCTCGCGTCGTTTACGTGTTGACGATGTAAATGAAGCGAATTGCCAGGCACTTACTGCGAGCTATTTAAGAAATCATGAATCCAGGCGCGCAGAAACGTTTCCGTTGCCATGCTCTCCCCCGCGCGTTCTCTCTCTCTCTCTCTCTCTCTCTCATCTACGAGTGTTTCCCGTGATTTCGAAACTCCAATCCGTGCCGTCAGAACTCCCCGAACGATAACGCGCCCGGCGATCATTGTGATTCATTCGTCGTTTAATTCATGAACGTATTATAACGAATGCACCGCGCCCGCGATAATGTATTTATTCCGCGATTTACATCCGGGCGAGATTTAAATTATTGTATGAACAATTATTGCACTTATATCACTCGGCGCGTAAACTAATTTTCATGCAGCATTTTCGATGAATATACAGATCGTGTGACTAATGAACGACCCGCGTTCCGAGAATAAACTGTCTGCTAAGTAAAGTTGCGCGCGTTGAAATCAAGATATTATTCCCGTTGCATATTTATAATTGAGATATATTTAACACGTTTCAGATTTTTCGTTTATATTTTATTTTATTTTAGTTTCTCGAAAGAAATAAAATTTGTGTATCGCGCGCATTAAATTATTGACACATATTTGTCGCGCGATATGCAAAAGAATATTCCGTCGTACAAGATGTGAGAGAGTGTCACTCGTAAGTTCGAGACACGGATAACATATACGAGGGCTGACCCATCATTGACATGTCGATAAAATTGCGCGACTCTGCACTTACGAGAGCGCTTTTGCTGAAAAAATTATTGAGAGATAAAACGAGCACTCGAGGCGTTTTCCCTGGCATGCCACACGACGGCCTTTCTTGAGAGAGAATTGCAAATGAGACACGAGGGAGAGAGAAAGAAAGAGAGAGAGAGAAACGGAATGGGAGAAAGAGAATTACATGATGGTCGTTTGACATGATCAGTGTTCTTAATTCCGGCCAAATAAAAAGCCGGGATAATGGCGGAAACTCGCCTCGCATGTTTTCCCCAGAAACAGAACGAACCCCTGTCCGAAGACTAACGCGCCGCTATTACCGTTAGCGGAAGGAGCATCTCTCTCCGTCCGTGTCTGTTCAGCCGACGCCTTTTCGTACCGGCGCGCGAGTATTCGCACGTTGAACGAGCGGACGTTGTACCAGGTCGATACGTAACGTTCGATTGTTCCGAGGTGTAGTTTCACTGCCGACTTTAAACTTGAATTGATTGTCGCTGTAACGCGATCTATTGTACGCTCACTCTCCGCTTTGCGAACGAAAAACTGTGTCACTGTAAAATTGATAGTCCATGGAATACAGATATTGATTTTTTTTCCTCCTCATCGCAGAGCTATCTTTGCGAGTTAAGTTTTGTTCCCCGAACGAATCGCGAGTGAAAAGACTGCCGCGGATTATTTGTACAATCGCTCGGTTATTATTATTAAATTGAGAGCAAGTTGACAATAACTCTCTTTCAGGTTCACCTCTAAACACACGGACAAATATCTGGGGTTCGGGTTGGGTCGGCTTGACAAATGTCGAGAGTCCGTTTAGGTCGGGTTGACAAATGTTTTTACTGTGCGCTCTTTAGAAGAGTATCAAAATGTGTTTCCCCTCTTAAAACTATAATGTATTTTTATAAATTATACATACCAATTTCTCTCACATTGGTTTTTTTTTGCGTTACGAAAATCGGAAGTAAGCGTTGAACTAACGTAGCTTGTTTCACGGCGTTTCATCATTTGCTTTTTACGCCGTTTTTCAACCAAGAAAGACGTGATTAAAAAGCTGTCCGTCATCG
This sequence comes from Pseudomyrmex concolor, assembly GCA_014839585.1. NCBI lineage: Eukaryota > Metazoa > Arthropoda > Insecta > Hymenoptera > Formicidae > Pseudomyrmex > Pseudomyrmex concolor. Next base: position 12,850 of record QVOB01007072.1, read on the forward strand.
TCGTTTCTTAAACTTGTCTCACCTCTAAACGCTAATAAAACGGCTGAAATAAGTTGCCGACGCTTGCCTCGGACGACTTACAAATTTACTGTGTTTTGAGCAGCCGCACGTGCTCTTTGCAGAGTCCCTGGCACTATCTTCTTGCGTAATGCGAGAAAAACGAGAACGGCGACAGCGGCGGTGTCGAAAAAGTTGGGCGATTACAGTATAACTCTTTTTTTTTTTCTCGCGTTGTTTCTCTAACCTTTACCGTTGGCGAATCGATTTAATGCGACTTCCGAAGGTCTGGTTTTGCAATATACGTACAGACACGCGAAATCTCGAATTTGTTATTGTTCCTCGTGTAATATTAAAGCGAAAAAGATATATCAAACATATCGATCCTCGTCAATCGTCTATTAAAGTAGCGAGACCTACACCTATAAGCCTTTCTGGTCACCTTAAGCTGACGCGATATAGGTATACGTATTGTTTGTGTGTGTGTACTACAATCTAGAACTATATAATATAGAGTACCGGGTGGAATCGGGTTAACCAAGCTGGTCGATGCGACTGGCCCTTATTAAGGGTCCCAACCGTTAAAGGGTCTTCCGGCAATGTCTGTGCGACCCTTAATGAATCGCATCGTGTTCAAGCGGTCGCTCCTCTCACGCGCTATAACGTTTATTCGCGATGCTCGCGGTTTCTACGACGAGAGAGGCGGGGTCACGAAAATTTCGTCCGTTTGAGGAAACACGAAATAACCCCGTGTGTCCCGAGACCGAAATTTCTCGACCGCTGTAATTCGCCGAGATGAACGCGAGCGAAAATCGTCGTCCCAAGCACGCGCGCGCGCGTGTCAGGAAACAAATCACGCGACCAGGTATATAATTTACTGTGACTTGTAAAAAGAAATTGTTCGTGTATCTCGAAGAAGAAGAAGAAGAGCGTCGCGCGTTGCTCGCGGGAAACGCACAAGAAGATTTAATTATATATTGTATTGCAAGATCGCGCGCGCGCCCCGTTGTTCCGGTGTCTTAATTCAGTAGATATCTCTCGCCGAATACGAACTGACTCGGTGCCAGAGCACAGAAGTAAGGTATAGAATTGAGGAATGCGCAGCGTACGCAAACTCCGTTTTCTTCCGCGCGCGCGAGATAGTCTTTATTTTCTTATACTGACGCGGAAACTTGTTCTCTTTCCCTTCTCTCTCTTTCTCTATTTTATTCCTGTTTCCTTCTTGTCCTCTCTTATTCTGAAACAACTCCCGATGATATGTTCAAACATCAAATCGTACGGAGATCCAATCGCGAACGGACTCGCGTTCGGACCGATTTCTCAGGAAATAGCGCGCGCTACAACCGCGCGTTACAGCTTGGCGTAAAGAGAAAAAGGCGAATGAGATCGCGTGATTTTACGTTTTACTTGGTGCGCCTCTCTTTCGCCGTTGGCGAGAGTCCACGAGGAAGAGGAGAACATATGTGTGTGTTTGTGTATGTGCTTTCTCTCCCTGTTGGAGAGATCACACGCGGGGTAAATGGACGAACGTTAGGAATTCTCTCTTTTCGCCCGTAAACGCGCCCGAAAAGGAATCGCAAACAACACCTACGTCCGAAATGTTCTTGTCTCGGAGCTGTTTTCTCTCCCGCTTTTCATCGCGAATTTACTCTCTTCCGCCTAATTTCACTCATTCATTTATACATAATTCCGTTTATATCGTATTTGCCAGTATACACGTTCACGGTGGTGGAAATCGCGAAATATCTCATATACACGCTCTCAGCGTGTTTCTCGAGAAGATAAAAATTTTCAACGTGAATTTATCTTGTACGATAAATAACGTGCGCGTTCGATCAAACGCGCGATTAGTTTCAAAATTACAATATAATAGCGTGGCATGTAATAACGCGGTATAAAATCCCGCTTTCGACTGCTAAGAGTTCGCTTAAAAGCCTCTTTATCGTCGTCAGCTTCATATCGACCCTTCTTATCGGGAAGAATAATTTTTTTTTTTTTTTTTTTTTTTTTTTTTTAAAAAAACGCCGAAGCTCTTTTTACGTCGGAGTCTTCTATCGCGACGGAAATCGGCGCGCACGAGTGCTTAGCGAATGGTTCATTCATCGTGCGATTCAAGTTGATAGCTCGGGAGAGTTATTCTTTCCTGCAAGGTTATTCCTGTGCAAATACGAAGGGCTGACTGGCGGCTGGCTGGTTGGCGGAATAGATCGGGGCACGTGTCGGGGCCGAGCGCCGAACGATATCCTCTCTCTCGATCTCTCACGCTTCATTCTTCATTGGGTGGAATTGGCGGTATACGCGCGCGCGTTATAGCTATCGTTACGCTCTCATTCTATTATAGCCCCAGGAGACAATTATGGTCTAGTAATGGGTCACGCTCGCCACGGTTATTGTGACGTGCCAATTTCTTTCGACGCTGTTTTTTTTTCTCTTCCGATGCGACGCGACGCGCACCAACAACGAACAAATCACGTCATCGCCACTTTTACTTAGGTCTCGATTAACAACGTAATTGACGTAAATTAATCTCTTTAGAGACACGAAAGTGTTTCCTTGTAGCTACACATAATTCGAACGATAGATGAGAAACTCTTTTTTTTGTATACTTTTGTATACTTTTTGTATACTTTTAGTGCGAGAAAATTAAGTAACTAAATAATTAACACTATTTGAAATAATTAACGCCATTTGAAACGGATATTTTTTACTATACTAAATATTTCTCTCTATATAAATACATATAAATTTTTATATGTGAAATATATACGTTAAAGTAACATTAATGCGATAAATAATCTATTAATTATGTACTTTAATTCTCGAATGCACAGTTATTAGGAAAATCGCGTACGCGTGATTTAGATTTCGTTTACTTCTCTTTTAGCGACATTTTCCGTACGCACGCGCTATTTTGTTGCAACAAATATTATTAAAAAGTGAAATTTTTTTAATAATCCGCAGCTGTGTATAACGTTTTAATTTTAATTTAATATTTTTATCGTATTTTCTCCGCGTGCTTATTTTAGTTGAAGTATTATTTATATCTGTTATATCTCAAAACTAATTTTAGCTTGGAAAACGGATTAATAACTTATAACGTTTGCGCATTCGTGCGTTGATTGTTAATACCCGCACGTGCACGATAGTTTAATTTTGCCGAAGACTCGACCGGAGAGAGACCGGAAGGACTTTGGAAAAGCCAGAGAGAGGACGCGTTCCGTTATACCCTCGCTTCGTTGTCGTCGTCTCTTATACTCACGGAAGTCGGAATTTTCGAAGTAGGGAAGCTAATGCGTCCGTCCGACCAATGCGCGGTTTCATCCACTAGCTCGTCCGTGGTTTGCCCGCTGGCTGAAGATGTTTCAAACTATGATTTAGTTTTAGCGCGGTTTTGCAATACGAAAACAAAACTGCCGCAATGTCAATTATATTATTCATCAGCTGATGGTCACTCAACTCAAACGTCATATATATATATATATATATATATATATATATATATATATATATTTGCTTTACTAATAAATAACAGAAATATATGCGCTTTTATGTAGTAATATATAAGTTATATTACATTAGCATGATTTATTGATGCCAAATCGGAACAGCGTGTTAAATAATTTATTTTTAGCAAAATAATTTATTTTTTCCAAAATGCAAAATTTACGGAACCTTCGAACGGTCTATTAAATATTGGAAACGCTTTAATAAGTAATCTTGAAAAAATTCTGCAAAAACGTTTTCTTTATCGCGCGCGTGAAATTTTTATGCGCTTTGATAAAAAGTGGATATTTTATTTAGATTGTGCGAAGAGAGAGCCTGATGTGTTTAGAAAATCGCACTCGACTCTACTTTTTACATTGAAAGCGTGCGGAGGATCCGTAATTGTAGCTCGCGTGTCGTTTTTTTTCCGCGCTCTCGCGCAAAAAGAGACGTCAAAATTTTCTCTCCGAGCATAGCGAAGGCTCGCTTAAATGCGTCTCCTTCTCTCTGATGCACCGACGCGGAATCGTAACATTTCATTTCCTGACCGAGTTCAGGCTTCTGACTTCTTACGATCTTTCTCCATCCTTGTCTTCTTCAATTTATATCGCTCGGCCAAGAAACAAGCACTTCGTGCAAGCCGTGCCACTCACGGACAATTTGAATATTTCCATTGGTACTCATCCGTTGAGAGGATCAATGAAATCTGGCAGTAATTGGAGAGTCCCTTTGCGGCGGCGTTTCTCTCTTTTTCCGTATCAAATAGAGAGCACGATAAAAATCTTTTGTATATGAAAATCGGGTCGGCTCTGCCGACCGATACTTTATTAAATATATACATATATATGTAGCGTCCATCTCTGTGCATAGACGTTGATTTATTCGACAGTATTTTGCGAGAGCTGAAAAGGAAAAGAAAACTGCAGATATGCTCTTTCTCGATTTTTAATTTAGACGAACTCCCGAATGCTTCTTGCTGCTAATGCACAAACTGATATTCCCTTTGTTACATTTCAGTTCTATCTATATATATTAACAACTTTATCTGCGATATCGCATGTACACACAGTGCATCGCAGTAATTCCGTGAGTTATTTTTGTTGGACCGAGAAACCAAAATAAATCTTTATTTTTTGCCTTTTTTCCCCTCCCCGAATAACTTTGTGCTTCATGTTGTGCGCGTTGAACCTCACAATAAAATTTCTTTATCTCGTATACCGATGGAATTATCAGACAAAATTTAAAAAATTAAATTTAATACTTATTCGTATCTTTTGTTATCGCGTTATTTTATTCCACTTGTATACATATAGAAAAGTTTCTATTTGGTAATAAAAGATATCGAAGCCTATATATCGCAGATTCGAACAAAATACTATCCTACGGAACGGTTTAACCGAGATAAAATATGATATTATTCAGAAAAAGCGATATATTGATTGAAACCGTGGATTTTATTATTTCTTTTACGCCGAATCGCAAACATTATCCGAAAGCAGATGTGTCGATATATATAGATATATATCTGTACAATTTTTTTTTTTTTTGGTAAATTTTTATATCAGAGCACAAAGAACGTGAGAGATATATAATAGCGAGAGACACGTCTGTGTGTATTTCGACGTAAATGTCTGATTTTGCGTGTTGTTAATCTTTTTGAAATAATATTGCTTCAATCGCGATAACCGGCGCGTTTATTACGGAAACACGGACGAAAGGCAGTTACGATATCTCTTCCTGTGTACACGACTGCAGTGTTCGCGCCATTTCCGAAACGGCGAAACGACACTAGGTAGTCTAGTGCCGCGTTAACGGGATTGAGTTAATTCGGAGTCAAGACAGTAAACTACGTTCTCGTTCATAAATACGAGTGGTATGGGCAAGTGGCCACTTCGTCCTTTCTCTCTCTCTCTCTCTCTCTTTCTCTTTCACACACGCACACATTCACATACACGCTGGCTTTAACGCGCACAAAACGCGACGAGTGCCATTTCGCGTAATGAGACTCAGACAAAATAGAAATACATATCAATCCGCTCTGGCCTGTTAAGTATGGTTCACATGAAATTTAGTACAATTATGTTATGGCTCATACATATTACGGCATAACAGTGCTTTACGTACGCACTGCATCTGCCGCGAAATAACGTTTTTTCCACATCTGTGGAGAACATCACTTATTGTTGCCAAAAATGCGATATATCTCGAAATATATTTTTGTTTGTGTCGGTGGTTTATTTTAACGTCTATTCAATTAAACGCAATTACTCGGAATTATTCTAGTTATGCATTGTGTCAGCTTCTATCTCAAAATTAGCATTTAAACATATCGGATTTTGCGATAGCTGCAATGCAAAGCTCCCACACTGCGACGGCGGTATTATCGGTTCGCCAAATAGATGCGTGGTTATAGTCAACTAAGAATCCTGCGTCGCGATGCTTGCTCCGCTACGTTGTAACGTTGATACCTAATCCTTATGTGAATGATATCTTAGTCTGCGTTCTAGCAGCTGCGAGCTAATTATACAGCGAGTACGAGAAGGCGTGACACGACGCTACGAGGAGAGAGACAGAGAGACCGACTGTAATTTTTATAAATCGTAATTTTCGATAAAAGCGCACTACACTCTCTTTAGTTTTTTCTCGCGGCTCCGGCGATGCCGGCGTCGTCGTCTCTCTTTCATTCGGCGTGTCGAAAAGATTCTTCTTGTTTTTCTCTCGAAAGCCCGGCCTCCTTTTTCCGCTCTTTCAGATTGCACGTAGCTTTAATTTCTCTCTCTTCTCTCGAAAGGTCCTTCGCTACTTTTCTCGATATCCCGGGTCGAGCAGAGGCGAATCGAACTGGCGGCGGCGGCGACGACGGCGGTGGTGGCGGTTTCGTTTCCGTTTCGACGAGGAAATAATAAAGGTCGATTCTCGCCAGTGGAAATTAATGTCGCGCGTCTCGGGAATTTATTGTTATTAACTCGCAGCCATCTATTCACGTGAGAGAAAAGATTTATAATGTATACACGTAGTGCGGTTTTTTTCGATTTATTTAGCAATAATCGGAAACATTCGACAATTTGTTTTTTAGTTGCACATAATATTCGGATATTGTGTTGAAAAAATTTTATTTAACATATCTCGCGGCGTTCTCTCTTTATTCCCTCGTCGGAATTAACTTCTATTCTATTATTTATTTTTTTGTTTTTTAGTTTTTATTTATTTATTTTTTTGTTTTTTTTGATTAAAATATTTTAATTCACATAATATTTCCCTCAATATAATATAAAAGTATTGAAGGTGAAAATTAAAACCATAATCAAATAAAAAATGTAATATAAATGTAATATAAATTAGTATTATCAAGTTTTATTATATGTGTGTATTATTTTGTTTACCATCGCACAAGTAATAGAATATTATTTAACCATATTCCATAGATTATATATTTGAACTACATATATTTCTAACATTACGTATCTTCAACATTGGCAGAGAAAAAAGATGAACGTGTATAACGGAAAATATCGAGATCGATGTTGTAGAGAGAGAAACGTAAACCTTCTCGGTACGTCTACAAATACGAAGTTAAGTAATCTGTGACGTGATATTTCAGCGGGTATTAGCGATATGCGAAGAAAGCGCGGATAAAAGCGGCGGCTAACGAAAAGGAAAACGAAGAGAAACAGCTCTCAAGGTAAAAAGCATTTCTCCGTAAAATTCCACCGTCTTAAAACGGATATAGAGACGGAGAAGTGCCTTTGAAAATATGCAATTAAGTTAATCCGTTCTCTTCGTTTTCTCGTCGCGCGGTCGGTATCCAATTAAGTGATTTATGAACGGCGATTTTATTATTTACGATTAGGAAATCAATCGGAATACCCGGATTGTCGTTTGACTTTATCCGTTTTCTTTTGTCACTGTAGTTGTTTTGTCATAGAAAACAACTGGTAGCGAGAAAAAGAGAAGATAAAAAGAGAGAATGAGAGAAAAAGAAAAAAAGATTGTTTGATTTCGTGTTAATTTATTTCATCCAATTCCAAGTCTTTTTATCAGAAGATGTATCTTGACATTTAAATGTGACATACATACTTAAAAAGATTCCGCACAATTTATATTATATACACTCATCTTATAAACACACGACTTTTTAATTGCGGTCCAATACATTTTGTCGTTAACATTTCGCGATCGTAACATGAACGATTTCTGGGAAATACTCGAATTTTACTTCCTTTTTTTTTACCAACCCAAAGTTCTACTCTTGCTAATGGATGAAACATCCCTACGTTCCGTGTTATTGCGCCACCATCGCCGCGCTGTTACTTTCTGTCGGATGAGGCAGGCTTTCCTCCTTTTCCCCGATACACCCCTATTAGATTTTCTCTTCTGAACAGCGAACAAAATAATGAGTTAAAGTGAGTATAGTAAGGGAAGGGAGGTATGCCTCTCATTTCCATTTCCTCGGCTGCGCGCGTTCGTTCGGGATAGCCGGGAATTATTTTCGCCGTCTCATTTCCGGTGGCAGGCCAATTATTATCGCGCGGCGGTGATAACACGCCCCCGTCGAATTTTCCGCGCTCCTCCGGAGATATTGCGAGATTTCTTCGCGTTCTCGCGGTAACTATTCCGTAACTTTCTGCATTATAGTCGTGTTAACGAAACAATTGTCGCGTCAGCGTTATGTATCGTTCGCTTTTCTCGCTCAAAACTGAACGACTCGGTAAAAAGCATCTATTTTTGACTAGGTTGTGCATTTATGTGAGCGACTGAAATGATAAAATTACAAACTATAGATTTATTGATGTCCTCGCGCGTGACTTTCAGTGTGAAACGCTTTTATTGTGAAAAAGCTGTCTCGGTTATCGAAAATTACACGAATTTCCCGTTATTATGAAACAAGCCAGAATTGGACTGTCGCGTCACGAGCTTTTATTACGATTTGTCGATCGTGTCTCGGCTATGCTTTTGCATACTTTATAGGAATTAACAGATCCAGACGGCGTCAGATGTTTTCATGAGAAATAATCTAACGCGTCCTTTGATATTTGTATGGTAATTTTAACTTCCTTTATAGAAAGAAAAACATTCCGAGACAGAGTGAAAGATAAAATTACTATACATATGTACATATACATATATGTATACTATTGTATTATGTACTTTAATACATAATAAGCATGTTTTATGTGTAACATTTTATAGTATAGACATAATGAGACATCGATTATTCTGGTTTAGAAGATGTCAAGGTATTATGTGGACTAATTATATAACACGCTATATATACATATATGTATATATTTTATAATCACAGCTTTTTAATGAAGGTATATCGATCGGACGCATCTAGATAGAAAGGTTGAACTATGTAATAATTGCTGCGAGTGCACGTGAGCTTAATTATATTTATCAAGAGACGAGATTAATCTCTCTTAGGAGCCTCTTACGGCTCAAAAATGTCTGTGCTGCACCACTTTCTGACGGAACGCTGTGCTTATTAGATATAGATTAGTTCTTGCCGGATCTCGCGGGCATGCGATTGCAACAACGGGAATCGGAAACACCACTTAATTCGCAATCGACAAGCTCCGATGGAGCTGATTAAAGTAACATTTTCTTCAACAACCTTTTCGTACACGTTTCAACTTCTGTGAAAAGACTCGAGTGCGGTAAAAAACACGTACACGTAGTTTCCGAGTTTCCAATTCTTGTTCGGCGTTTAGTCGCATTTACGATTAAACAGCGTAGGTGTTCAATCAAAGAAATAAATCCCAGAATATGTAACAAAAATTATTTTTATTACGTTCCGAGTAATATTTATTTTATATCTTTTTTTCTCTTCGTGGCCATGTAATACACGTTGGATTCAATAAGGAAATACGTTCGTTGGATCGACCGCAATATGTGCGATATCTCGCGCCGTTACATGCCGCATGATTATTTTCTCGAGGCCGATAGACTCGACGACGATCGGCGAGATCGGCTTTATGCTCCTCGAGAGATATTTTTCTCAAACGGGCTGTGCGCGCGCGCGGTTGAGACGTCGATGTTACCCCGAAATAAAGCCCACGGTCGCACGGTAGCAGCCGTTCGTGGCTCGGGCCACGACGTAAAGGAAGTTGCTCAACGACCGTTGCCTTTACTGTTTATACGATCCCCAATCCAATCTCCAGTCTGAAGATCTTTGAGAGAACGAGTCAACTTTCGGAGGAGTGTCACAACTCCTGAGCTCTCTCTTCTTCGATACTCGAGAACGAAATTACGATAACGAGAGATTTCGTAGCACGTTACACGATCCTACGCCATCCTCTCTTTCTCTCTCTCTTTCCGTCTTTCTCTGCTCGTCTCTTGTCTCTTTCACACTCCTATGTTCGTTCTTCGTCTTTTCGCCGTTAGATTCTTAAATTTCCGAAAGTACGCTAACTTCCCAGAAGTTTTCGGGAAATCTGGAAAAGAGGTGGAGAGAGAGAGAGAGAGACGGAATGAGAGAGAAAGGCACAGAGATAGAGAAGGGGGAGAGAGAGAGAGAGAGAGAAGATAGTGCACGAAAAGGAGAGACATCGTAGAATTGGCGATAGTAATTGTAAGGATCTAGTCTAGCGTTTTGCAGTTCCGACAAAGTTCGTCGTTGACGAAATTGGAGAAATATACAGCAACTGTGCAACAACATCAGCAGCAATACTAGTAAGGAGCGGAGAACGCAGTAACCGTTGAGATCGGTACGGTTATTGTTTCCAGCCGAGTTTCCGCACGGCGGTCTCTTTCTCTCGCTCGCTCACTTTCTTCCTTTCTCTCTTTTCTCTTTGCTCTTTTCTTTCTCAGTCGTGACAGAATTGGCGGAACACACGGCAGTGCCACGTGTGTGCGGAGGGAAATACAGAGGCCGGCAAGTGGTGCACGGCGCACCACTTGTTGCAAAAATGATAATGAAGTAATAACGGAAGAAATCGCTTACGCGATCGTTGCGGATTTTCCGCTCTTCCGCTTTTACAGCGATACTCGTTACGCGGTAAACGCGCCAGCGCCGTGGCTAAATCGCAAGGCGGAAATTGTGGAAGTGGTCGAATTTATGAAATCGACCTCGCGGTTTCAAAGAACCGGCAATAGGTAGAGATAATGACGAATATCGAACGACCGGACTTCCTTGTTTTTCTCGATTTGTTTTGCCCGGAAATAAGTGTCTGCGTTTTTTGTAAAACAATGGAAAAGCTTTTCTGATAAATTTATAACAGAAATATATATTTGTATTTCTCTAAAAATTTTTTTTAAAATAAACATGTCAACAGATGAACAAGTTAGACAAACTTTTATGTTATATTTGAGTATTTTATCGTTCTGTTGCTTATCAGTTGAAGAAACTTCAATTCATAAGACATTTCTGCGTGATCGTCTGCGATTTTCTCTGCAATTTCGTTGGGAAATCTTATATTCAGTAGGTACGTTGTTATTTTTTGCGGACTGTCGTTGTCGATGCGTTTTTCTTTGTGGCAAGAGAAAAAATATTTGAAATTCCGCGCGAAAGAAAATTATTCGCATTGATTGCCAGCCACGTATTTTAATCTGTATTTTAATCTCCTAAGTCTCAACATTACGTTGTATATGCGACGAGAGCGCGAAGTTTCTCTCTTGGACCCCGCGAGGCTAACGCAACTTGGACAGCAACTAAGATTTGTGCGTCCTGGGAGAGATCATTATTATCGATCTTCGATGTCGAGATTGGTTTACAAAGTTCCATTCGAGAGATTTGCTGTTAAAAGCGGAGAGGACGGGAGTGCTTTGACACGCGCGCGCCTCTCGTCGTCGCTTCGAGCGTCCACAATAATGCCTTCGATGCGCCGCCGGTTGAGCTAAATCCACGTCAATCAATCAGGGAATTAATGCAAATTTTTCGAGTCTCTTGGGTATCGATATAATGGCGTTTTATAAAGACGGGGAAAAATCAGTTAAATCGACAAAATCAATTGTGACGTCTACTCATCGCGATGAATTTAGAAACTAGGTTTCTCCACACAGACACGGTGCGATTCGCATTCGGAGATCGAAACGTCTCAATTAGAGAAAGATCTTCGTTTTTTCGTGAAGATGAACATAAATTTTTTCGGCCGTTTTTTTTTGGAAAACAAACGACCAAGAGAAAAAATATCAGAAGTGAGCGAGACAAAGCGAGCGGCTATAGATATCTCGCCTCGGATTTATCAAAAAAAGAGTCAGTCGTAAAGCTGTCAATTTTTGACGTCTGACTTTTTTTGCGAGAATAAAGATAAACTGCAATTGAGAAAAAATTTCGGAATTCTTATCGAGATGATATATACTTGCGGAAAGCTTTTCAAAATTTTTTGCGTACTAGTATGAACGTTATATATTTTTTACGAGAATATATGTATGTTATTTTACAGCTCCGCGTTAATCTCCCATAAGCAAATGCGTGACGTGGACAGACTGACATCGTGGGCGCGGCGAGAAATTATGAAATAATGTCAGTGAATTCCCAGTTTTGCGTGAGTGACGGGAAAGTTTTAATACCTTAAAAAACGTAATTGCGTGAAAGCGTTCGCGCGAATGTTTCCGACGCGTGAAATTGCGTGAAAAATAGGATTCCTCCGACCGCGGGATAAAAGGGAAATGTTTCGTGAGTATTTGAATATAAATCATGCTTTCTTTCTCGCTCTCTGCCAGTCTCGAGAAAAGTCAATAGGCACGTCGTCGCGCGAGTTTTCCGAGTTGTGTGAGAGGCGTTTATATTATACCTACCTGCCGATCTCCCGTCCACCCCTTCCCACGTACAGTCGAGCTGTATCCGCCGTGTATCTCCTCGATCGTGAAACTGTCTGATAAGCTTCTTTAGCATATAATATCCTAGATGTTCTTCCGTCGAAGATAGGACATCTTGAGAAGACAATTTTGATAGCGCCCCGAGCAATGATTTGATAATAATCTGAGCTATGCCATCGACCATTACTCCATTACATCACGTAGCGTTACGTTAGCTGGTACTTGGGGAAAGTTAGATTGTTAAGCGCGTTCGGGAGAAATTGAATTACGCTTGAGGGGCAGGGGGGAGGGGAAGGGGGAGGAGGTGAGGAGGAGTGAGGAGTGAATTTGCGTCGAGGAGAAAAATGTAAATATGCGGATAAAGATCTTAATCCGTTGATATCACAAGTGTCGCGGACGCATACGCTAAAAATGATAAACGTCACGGAGTAGAAATATAAATATCACGCAATTTCGTAGTTATGTTTGCTTTAATTCCTGCGTATACGCGCGAGGCTGTTTCACGACGTTTATAATCCGTATTTATTATTTTCATTTATTCGTGCTAATAGCGCATTTTTCACAGAGCGTCATAAAGTAGCGTTTTTCATAAAATACCTCGTTGTCGATATGCCGCTGATATTTCATTACGAATTAACGAGAACCTCCAATATCGCAGTCAAGTAATTGATTACCTACGTGTGAGGTTAATTTCATTTAATAAATGAATAATGCGATCGTGTAGAAAATGTTTACAACGTACGTGTACATTATCAATGCTCGTAAGATATGTTTTCCGTCATAACAATTATTTATGATTCTATAGATGTATTCTATAGATATATTCTACATTATACTATATTATGAAGTTAGAGCACTCTCCACGTGTGTGTTTTGCGTAATACTAATTCTAATAACGTTATCGATTCCGTTTATGACGCGACAATAGAGGAGCGATTAAATTCATGGTATTGTAGGCACTCGAATGCCGATACTCGACGGTGGAGAATATATACGGGGCGGGGGCCTCATAATGTTTGAGAACTGGTGTATCGGGCGACACGCAGCGTTATCTAAAATGTATTATACACCATCGGTTTATCGATCAAATCGGATACGATGCGAGAACGACGAATTCTTCCCCTTTATCTCGCATTCGTACGTGTTCCTAAAAGATCCCTCGATGGTGGTTGTCGCGTATCCTCATCGCTATCACACAGGGAACAACGACAGTTCGGGAAGATTTCGCGAAGATACAGGAAGTAACGGGTGTGCGAGCTTAATTTTACGAGCAGCGCCGGAGAAACGTCGGAAATCTCGGCCGTGCGGTCGATCGATATCTGAAAGAGAGAGTCACCTCTCGGGGTCTCGTTTCACCTGACGCGAGAAAAGAAAAAAAACAACCGAAAGAAAAACGAAGTATTTTTGTCGGGACGAGAAGGTTTCCAAGATCGGCGAACGCGAATTCCGTATCGCCGTCGGAAAATTATCTGTAACGTTGAAAGTAACGCGTTGTAAGCCGCGGCTTTAAACGCTTATCGCGATTAACACTTAGTCCGGAACAATTTAAACTGTTCTCTTTCTCTCTTTATTTCTCTCTCTCTCTCTCTCTCTCTCTCTCTCTTTCTCTCTCTGTCTCTTTCGTGTGGAATGAGGTTTTTATAGGGTATGAGCAAGCAATTTCGAGGTGAAAACGCGAGAAAATTTCGACAATTACTCGCAATTGAACCGTGTACAATGTATGTACACGTAACATCAAAAAGTAAAATTATTAAATGAGATAACAGCGCTGCTAATATAACAGACACAAGACGGAAATGTACCGTGTATCGAAGAAAATATTATTCAGACTCTGCAATAAAAAGTAAAAAAGCTGAGAAACGTACTCCGGGGAAAAATGCTAAGAACAAAAGTTCTCTAGTATAACATATACGCTGATTCGTTTCGAAGCTCTTCGTACATGTACCTACGTCTTCGTACATTGGGTCTTCGCTCCGAACCAATAATTCGTGCTCGTTAAATCGTTCCATCTCTTACACGCCATGTTATGTAGCAGTAGACAGCGGTGGAGTGGCGGTTTTAAGTATTCACCGGCGAAGGCAAGTGAACGAACGAAAGAGCGAGAGAGAAAGATGATGAGAGTGAGAGGTGCTTGCGACTAACGACTCTCGTCGAGTAATTGGGGTACCAGTTGCACACACGTCGGGATGAATTTCATCCCTCGAAGGCGGATGCGGTGGCGGTGGTAGCGTGGGTTTAAAATCGAGAGAGCAGAACGCGGGCAACATGGAATCGCGACTCCGTTATAAACGTGGCGTGTTATACGTGTACATGATGATGGCACGCGTCGCACACCTGGTCGCGAGAAAACAACTTGCGTGCGTGTAGATAGAAGCGCGATGACGACGACGTGTCGTCACTTACATATTAACGATCCGTCGTCATCCGTTGACACATCGCGTTCCTCACTCCCTTAGTCGCCGTTTTTTTTTTTTTTTTTTTTTTTTTTTTTTTTTTTTTTTTTTTCTCCTTTCCTCGGTTCTTTACGACATCCGAGGAAGGATTCGTTCCCTCGGGTATATCTACCCGCCGGGAAGGGCTGGAAGGACCATTCTCTTGCTCTCTCGATATCCCATTTGAAGGAGGAGTTAACTAGGCTAATGTAATCTGGCGCGGTCAATCTTTATTTATTCAGGGAAAGTCTCTGAATTTTTCAACGATCACTGAGCGCGATTGTTTATCGCTCGCTTGAGGTAACTTCAGAACCGCCGCAGAAACCAACCGCAATTTTTGTCTAGTTTCTATCTCTTCTCTGTCTCTCTTTTTCTCTCTGTGAAATAAAGTTCGCTTGCCGGACTTTTTTTGTCGTCGTTTTTCGGTTTTTCGCGCGAGCGCTGCACGGTGTGGGTTGCATTACGTACGCCCGATTATTGAATAATTTCAGCGTGCAATAGTAGTTTATTACCGAGGTAAATCTCGCTCGAGACGCCCGCACGATGCGCGCTTTCTTTCTTTCTCTCTCTCTCTCTCTCTCTTTCTCTTCCTCTCATTTTGAAACTGAAAACTGTGATGGTCGAGTGAGAAAATCCACACGATAGTGCACCTGGCGCGAACGTCGAGTTAGTGGTCGTCGAAAATAATGGAAAGGTGAGAAAAGTGAAGGACGCGTGGGGATTGCGCAGAAGTCTCGTGTCGTGAAGGCGGGACTTTCTCGTGAAATAATCTCCCCGAGACCAGAAGGCCACCGTGGAATCCACGAGCACATCGCAACGCGGACGGTTATTTTATCGGTACACCAGGTATAAGCGCCCGCGCGGGACGCATGCGCTTATTTATTAGCGCGACCGAAAATCGATATCCGCCCGTCTCGCTCGCACCAGCGTCTAATATTTCCTTCGGCTTCGCTTACCCGCGCGAAAACCGTGTAATTCCGCAGATCGCGAGCGGCAGAGACTCTGCGTCGTTTCTTTTTGTGACGTTTACGGCCGCCGAGGTGCATTGGCACGAATAGCAGTGGGTAGAGGAGCCTGTGAAGAAGGGTGAGAAAAAGGGGAGGTTTGGCGAAAGGAACAAAAAGAGAGAGAGAGAGAGAGAGAGCGAAAGAAAGAAAGAGAGAGAGGGAGAGAAAACGAGGAGAGAGAACGAATGAAGGGACGGACGGATAGACGGGCGAGCGAGTGGGCGGGCGGGAGGGCTTCGTTATTCAAGGAATACCGGATCTCTTAATCCGAGCAAAGAGTCTTAAATATTCATGTTTCATCTCCTCGCAAGCACAATTTCAGCGGCAGATTTACAGACGTAACAATGAGTTACAAGGCGTGTAAGTAAATTAGCGCGGCTCGCCAGCCACTTGTCTTTCGCCGATAATAATAGTATCTGTCAGAGGGAGAAAATTATAATTGTATGATCGTCCGATTTCTTTTCGATTATATAATCGACGACGACAGATAATGGAGATTATTATAGCCGCGCTCGCGCGCGAAACTGTGTCGCTTCTTCCAAGATGTACATATAGCTAGTTTTCGGACCTATGAATAAATGAGACTAAAAGCCGGATCGAAGAGGATACAGAAACGGAGAGGATAATATCTCTTTACGTATTCGTAGTGCAACGTATACAGCCGTTCGAAACGCATTTTGTCCCGTTCGAGATAATATATATTTAAGTTCGAAATTACGTAACAAAATTACGGGGAAAATGTTTTGGAAAATTCAAGAGCGCGCGTAAACTGTATACGATCTCATCAAGCGATATCTCTTGACAACACGAGCGCGGAATAATCTAACAAAATTATTTCGAGGAAGTGAAAAATTACGTACACGAAAAAAGAATCACGTGTAATAATTTTCTTCTTTAACGCAATTGAACGATAAATCAGACGTAAAATGATGCAAGCGTGCGCTGCTTTAACCAGATATTCTCGAGATCACCGGGTGATCTCTTCAAACCAGGCGGGTTCATATTTCTTGTCGCGTGGCTGAATTTCTTCACGGTAGACCGCTTAAATAATTTCGTTACGCCGCGAGCGTTGCAACAATTCCAAGCTTGACAACGATAACCGAAGTAATTTTACTTCATCCCTTGTTTCTCTCGCTCCCTCTCTTTCTCTATATCTATTTATCTATCTCTCACTTGCTCATTCTGAAGCTCTACGACAACTAGTCGGCGGCGTGTTCCGAGACCGAAATTCCACTCGGCGTACTTGGAAACAACTTGGCATTGAGCGACAGACACGCGTCTTGCCTCCGCATCGCCGCCCACATCGATCAACCATTCGCGATGCAGACAGTAGGTACAACAACCCGGACTTAGCGAGGTCGAGTGCGGTAATCGAGAGAGCGGCGAAGCAGGAAAGCAGGGTGGGAGCGAAACAACACGGTTGGATAAAGTACTTTATCGAGAGACACGACGACGACGACGTCGACGCGCGTCAGATATATAATAGATATATCAATTTCTGTGGAAGTTGCTAAAGAGAGAATCCCGCAGATATAAACATGACTTCGCGAGCGAATCTGGGACATTCTGGAGCGCGTGCTGAACAAAATAATTTGATAAATGCTTTCTTCGATACACTCGAAATATACACACACAAATTGTTTTTATTCGCGAATAAAAAAAGAATCAAGATCGCTCGCGGCTAATTCCGACGCGCAGGAAATTGCGAATTAACCTTCTTCGGAGAATTCTGATCCCGCGCTGAGCGGCGAGCGCTGCCGGTTGTACATCTTTTAGGGCTCCGACAATCTCGAAATTCCGCCGAGCATGCAGATAGCCGACGCCGGTCGTATTTCGGGGGCCGGGCAATCGTGCATTTTCCCGGGGAAACGATTCCGAAGCGAGGCATTTCGCCCTTCAGAGGGTGGAGAGATACTTACGCGTCGATTCGGCTCGATATCAGAAATCGGAACGCACTTGTCGGAACAATTTCCGTCGACGGCCATAATATCGTCGGTCGTGTGGGAAGAATGAGAAAGAGTAACAGCCCGGCGGAAAAAGAGGGCGAGAAAAGACCCGTCCGGTTTTCTCTTCATAAAGCGAGAATCGCCCTCCACGAAGTTTGACGGTTTCTACGTGGGACATAAGGGAAATCGCGGTGCTCCGCTCAGGATTCAAGCTTTTTTATTCACCCTCGTGCCGCTCCCTCTACGATCATATCTTTCCTTTAACATCTCTCTCTCTCCTTACCGGCTTTTTTCTACTTCCACCGGAGAATCCTAGCGAATATACCTGCACCCTCTCTCACGCCGCGATTTATCGAGGTTTAATTTCAATCGCGCACCACCGACGAATCCCGCAGACACACCTCCTCGATCTTCCGGATCTCCTCTCACCTCCGACAATTCTGTCTGCTTCGACTCGCGCGCCCGGCGCGCCCGGCGCACTGCTCAAACCCAAATATTTGTTCCGTTCTTCGCCCTACACAGCTCTACGCGCGCGAGAGGTCTCTTGTTATTTTCCGTCATCTCGCCTCTCTGTCGTGTTACCGTCGACGTTTAAGCTGTATCTTAACAGGCGTCGTGTAATTTACATTATCGATTTCAGAAACGCCCCCGTCGCGGGAATCCGCAACGACTTTATATTCAAACAAGGTAACTCCCCGCGCTCGTCCCTCGAGTTAACCCAGTTTTAAGTATATATCTCAGTACGAATCTCGACTCGTTTTCGCATTAAATCCGCATGTAAAAGTAACGAATACTTTCGATAACAAAATGGCTTTACGTCGGTTGAATAGTTATAAGTCAATTATGCATTCTTTGTGTAGACGAATTTTCGAACGAGAAAGCAACGTATCGTGTATATATACCTAAAGCGTAGTTGTTTCAAACCGGAGGCTTACGAAACTGTCTCTCCTCCTTTATGTTCACGGACTTATGGTCCACCGCTACTGCGCGCTCATAAATAAATCGCGATTATTACCCTGTGTATTCCGGTGCGGCCGCTCGGACACGAGCAAATTAGGGCGTGATTAAGCGAATAATTAATAACAAATCTGAGACTCGGTACGCCACTACCAACGGAGTTGGTACAGACGACGTCGCATGTTAACGGACTAAAAAGTATTATAATATCGCATGCGGCCGATTTGGTCGTCCATTGAAAAACATAACGACCTGTAATCGCTTTGCTCTTTCGAGCGTGGCGTGCGACGTTACATACTTATGTAACGACTCTCCGCCGCGCACACTCCGAATGCATTATTAATTATTTCCGTGCACCACTGCGCGTGTATGTGTATCCATCTTCGTGCGAGCGTATGTGCATTTATTCCCGGGCACCGTGAGCACGTAAATATATATACGTACATATATATATATCGGGACATAATAAATCTCCCCGAAATCGAGGATACTCGGGCCGCAGGACTCCGGGATCGAAGCGCGTCACAGCACGATGACAGCTAGAGAGCGATTTTTTACACCGTCGCCGCGTTAAAATCGACGTTTTGCTCTGTGCCGGGGATGTGTGCGTGGAAATTCGAACCTTTTCTCCCCGCTCGCGGTTCTCGCGCAGTCAAAATACGTTACTTTCGCGTGAAAATTCAATATCGCCAAAAAAAAATGTCGGCGCCTGAAGCGACGATAATTCTTGTTCGATCTTCACGAGAAGAAACGTTTCCTTCGATCGAACGTGAGAAGAGAATCGTCAATTATTATGAGCACGGCAACTCGGAGACACCTTGTATATCGCGCACATATCGTGAGCGTTTTCCTCCGCTCTTCTCTCCGGAGAGCCGTTTCGTAAATTCGATCTCTCTCGGGGTCTGGGAAAGATACACCGCCATATATCTATATATGCGCATGCATGTTTTTTTCCGGATAACGCTGTATTTTTCTTAGATCCGACCCGCTTTGCGACGGATAACGTCGCGACGCACGTTCCGGTCCAACCTACTCCCGTACTCGATAACACGGCGTAAACGCATTACCCGTAGCTGGATTACCCGTCGCGATAAAGCAATTACGTTAACGGCACTTTACGTCGTTTAAAATTCACGGCCTAATCGTCTCCCTTGTTTTCGGAATAGAAGAGAGAGCGCGAGGATTTCGGGCGACGCCGATCACGTATTCACCCTTTAACCGCTTCGATATCAGCTGCACTCTCGAAAACCCCCCCTCCGCCGCGCGCTCAGACGAAATTCTTGTAACTCGCAAAGAGAAGGGAAAAAACTGCTGAGATCAATCGATCGCGTATACATAAGTGAATATGTGAATAAAACGGTTTTTCTCGCACAAATTTTCTGATTTTATATTCTGAGGAAAGGAAGACGAAATTAAATGTATAAAATTTCCAAACAGTTGGAATGTGTGTGTGCGATAGTCGTAGTTGAAAAATTTTTGAAAATCAATTACACGCGAGAGCAGATCTATCATTTCTTTGCTTAATGACCCAACACGCGGAAATTACACTAATTAAAAACTCATAAACTCCGCCGGGTGGTGATGAATAGCCGCGCGATGCCGGCTGATAATTGTACGGGCTTATCTCGGCGAAAAGAATATTTTTAAAACGCATTATCTTTCGCTTTTATCGCGGAGATCACCGGCGTCGTCATAACGCTTTCCCGGCTTCGTCGTCGCCGCCGCTCAAGACTTGAAGGGGTTAAAGAAAAACGCTCAGACACGCGCGCACAGCTTACGCCAAGTTTTGACGTTGTTGCACGCCCCGATTGAAATATGCGCCAAGTGCACCGTGAAGCTTTTTAATCCAACGGTCGGGAAAGTATCGGATACGTCGTTACCGAGTAAGATGTATAGTCCTCTTCTCCTCGTCGTTTTCGGCCGAAGCTATCGATCACGTTGCGGTGGCGTATCGTGTTTTACGAGAGTAAAAATATTTAAGATAGCGGTCGATTCTCGCGCCAAGCCGAGAGAATCTTCGCTCCCCGTTCTTCTTCAATCTATTTACTCTTGTATCCGTTCCGTGACATACATGCGACACTTAATAACGTCGCGATACAATATTGAAACGTTCTCGTGAATCTGTCATGGGTCATCTTTCGTTTTCGTTAACTCTCCTTCACTTCGAATCGGCCGATTACCGCGATCACGACGATAGATTGCGATAGATTGAATTTTTAAATGGACGCAAATCATTAAATTATGAAGTGTATACTCACAGTCGTAGTTTCCCGTTTCGATATTTTCATGGAATATTATTCAGATTGAAACATCGTGCAAAAATTAATCGAAATTATTTTCTACAAATTGATTCAATTTATTTTCTCGTTTACTCTTCATCGATGTAATTCCGCAAATAATATTACTTTGGTTATTCTCTCGAAAAAGATATATGCACACATCTATAGAATAGATTACTTCGGAAATGTGTTGTAATAAAATGAGCGCTATTATATACATGATAATAATAATATTCCAAGAATATTTCTACGTTATTGTTGTTATTATTATTTCTTTCATCGCGATGTACAATAATGTACATGTTACACGAAAACTGTTTCAGATTCTTATCAAGCGCGGCGGGGAGAGGTACGTTTTATTATTTTTTTTTTTCTTCTCTTTCCTTTCTCGCAACTTTCCAATCTCAAGCTTTGATAAAACACAGAAGAATAACTAGCACCGGGACTTGTGCAAGAAGTTATTTGCATTACAAGTTTTTGTTACTCGCAGAAATTCGAACAATACCGGACGCGAGTGTGTCGGTCGAATGTGTATAGTCGCACGCAAGTTCAAGTTAAATATTGTCGCAACGGGCAACTTTACATGCATAGCTAGGGAGAGAGAAAGAGAAAGAGAGAAAGAGAAATTATACGTTTTGATATACGTTTCAATTAATTAAAGCGAATCGATATCCGTTGAAGCGAATTATCGCCATTAAAGTGGTTTCACACAGGGAACAAAAAGTGCAGTTCGGTTCAAAATAGATGCCGTTTAAGCGTAGCTTTATTACCTAAAACGTCTGAATATTATAAATACTCGCTTTTATGGACTTGTTAAATTTAATATCTTCGTACACAATGTATTTTATTTATTCACAGTTCTCATTGGTTCTTGGAAATAGTACCGTAATTAAAAGACCATTTTCTCTGTGTGAGTGTTTGCGCGTCAAATATAAGATCTATAATTTTGCCGATATATGCACAAAGCAGTCTGTGGATTTAACGACGTATGTATAGATACTCCGAGCTCTTGAATTACTAACGAACAAAGTTTGCGAAATTGCGTGGGCTTAAATAATTTATGGGTTTATATAGATCCATGTATCTAGTAATTTATTATTAACCAAACCGCTCGCAGATGTGTGCATTTATATACATCAGCTGTTATATACGGAGGAAAATTCTCTCTTAAATGTCAATAAACGATATAAAACTTATTGAGAGCAAGCAGTTTTTTCGCGCGACAATTTTTTTCTCCGTTAAAGTGCAAGAAGATCCGCGTGAGTCCCATCCCGCGAGAACGCTTAACCTTTATTACGATAAAACATACACGGGAAACTATGCAAAACAGAAACGTGCGAACGAGCGAGCGAGCGAGAGTGCAGCGTCCATTTTCATCGTGCACGGACGAACGACATCATAATTTCCGCGTTTTATTTTTTATTTTTTATTTTTTTTGTAGCGCACTTTATTTCGGCACTATTGTCGGTCTAGTTTCGTAATAAATAGGATGCTTGATTCGCTGTAAATACATTTCCCTCCGCGTTCGAATCATTTCTCCTACCATGCGCGCGCGCGTGTACGCCGCCGCTGAATTTCGATCTTTTGTTCCGGGCAAATCGAGGAAATCGATCATTACGCGTGTCATAAACGGCCCGTTCGTTTTGAAAATCGCGTAAATCATATCGGGGGGAAACTTTGTTAAAGCAGATGGATCACATCATTTCGTGTAGGGTGGAACTTGGTCTAACGTTTTGCTGAACAAACAATCCTCTGTAGGGAGAGAGATGTATTTATTTCGAATTTTTACAAGAAAAAACATTTTAAAAAACTAATAACAAATTTAATATAAACGCAAAATAAGAAACGAAAGTGATACGATAGTGTGAGGTGAGTTTCAATCATGAAATTTGTAATTTAAATAGAAATTATTTTGCGGCAATTCACCGTGAAAAATAATCTTCTTAGGTATTAATACATTTGATGCAATTTCGCTTGCGTTTTATTTATCTATCTGTTTTGTTTCGATGCCGAATAATTGTAAACAATCATGAAAAAAACGAGGGTTGATAATAAAGGTAACGTTTCCCCATTAGCGATCGCGTAAATGGAAAATCGAAAATAATATGTTTTGGAGTATTTTTGAGCCGAAGATAAAATTAGCATACGTCATATATGCATGATACATGCAGCACACACCAATTAGATTTGCAATTCCGGAATGGATTAAATTCATTAGCTCCGCATCCCGCATTTAAAGGTAAATGCAGCCCGGGCATCACTCCCGGGACCGCGCGGTCGGGGGACATCGAATGCGATCTTCATATCGTACAAATAAATCGCGGCATCAGATGGCCGCATTTAGCGTTAAACATGGCGCGAGCGCGAGGCATTGTGCTACCGAGATTTGATTTACTTTCGAAACAAACAGCTCAAATCCGCCGCAGGCCGCAGCGGCGGGGGTTACAACTATACGGTAGTTGTAATAGCGGCATACATTATCCGTCGCGATGCGACGAAAGTAACGGCTGTCGGTTACGGGGCACGGATTCGGCATTGTGGCCCGTTGTGACGGGTCGCGGAAGACAGATCGTTGTAACATGGCGTGGTCTAACCGCACTGCGGTCGTCTAACATTTTCCGGCATGTTAACCCTCGTGCGGGTGATCACCCTGTGTGCGGTACGTATGT
>QVOB01007073.1:0-23398 GCA_014839585.1 Pseudomyrmex concolor
CGTCTGTTTGTCCCAGGACTATTTCCGCCGCGTGCCTTCCTACACACCGCAAACCTCTCGCGTGATCCTGTTTGCGTATGATCGCGGGAGAAATCCCCTTCGCAAACAGCGAGTAGAAAAGAAGGATATATTATCGGTGATATAGGTACGCGCGTTGTAGAATGTCATGAATTTCGCTGGTCACGTGCCGAGAGTCGGGAATACTTTCACTCGCATTGCTATATAAATACCTTTGGAACGTTTTACAACAGTTCTTCTCAGATTACAGGTTTGATTTTCTCTCGATAAAAGATTTTCTCTTCTTTATCTCCGCGCGCGCGCGTCAGTGATTCGCAGACAATAATTTTATGATAAATGACGATACGAAGCGGGAATCCGGCCTATACTATTCTTCATTCGCGTTCTATTGATCAATCAGTATGTTTCAGAGACGTTCAATCTGTCGACACGTTCAAGGTCGCGGGATAATAAATCGCGTAAGACGCGACGGGATTAATCACGGACGCGTATATAAATAGCCGAGAAAGATTTTAATTCCGTTCCACCATGTTGAATTTGATTAGCACGCGGCGATAAAGAGCTCGTAACTCTGCTGCCTTTCGCGCCATTGAACAAAGCGTGTTAACATTCTCTTCCTCTTGAAAGGCTGCAAAGAGGTCGGGGACCACGCTCTTTGTCTCTAGAGAGTCAGAATGATATAATGAGACTACGAGAGGGAGGGAGAGGGAACGTGAGGGGACAAGAGGTGGACGGCGGCAGGACGTCACCGGTTTGTCCCGTAGGACAAGTGTAGTGGCCGTATCATCGCCGCGGCTAACGCTCACTCGTGACGAACAACAGGAAGGTAAACTACTAAACGGGCCACGCTCGAGGGGAGATCCGGAAAACTCTTCTTTCTTCCGTATATTTCCCACGTTTTCGATGCATGGCTGCTCTCTGGAGCACGCTAGTCCATACACCGCCTCTATCTAATTCCCGGCTCCTTCGTCTTCGTTCGCTATTCCTAGGCTACAATTCCACATCCATTATAGTTCTCCCGCGTTATCTCCTCCGTTTTAGCTTGCCCGTTTCACAGTCGGTTCCGTACAAAAGTCAATATTTGTTCACGTCGGTCGAGATACCGCCCGCGATTTTGTTCATGAAGACCTTTTCGGATAAATGCGCAGCTGTCATGCCGAATTTCCGTACCGTTTTATCGCGGCGGAAGGAGCGTGATATGATAAAAGCTGAAAACAAAACTTTGTTCGACGCATGTGCAATAAATAATATTGATATTAATGCCTCGAAACAAAAACCAAAATCTAAAAGTTACTGAAAAATTTCACTTTTTATACCAAAAACGTGACAACAAAATAGAATTCAGTTCTCATTTCTTCTAATATTCATTTATAATATTTCTAATATAATTTCTAATGCTATATGACGTGTATTATTAGCTTATTTACGCAAGATGCAAAACGCGAATATTTTTTCTCGGCACGACGAGAAGCAACTCGCAAGAAGCTGCGTTGGGAAACGGGACAGCTCATTTCATTCGTGACTCTCATTATGAACAAAACTGATTTGTCGATCGGCACGACACAGAGATAGGGCGAGAGGGCCGAACAGGCGAATACAAGTCTTATCGATCGCATTATTGTACGAACCGAGAATAAAACCGATTTACTGTTATTTCAAGACCACCCCGACACGATCTCGTATGCCGGGAATAGAGACACGAGGGAGGAAGAGAGAGAAACGAGTGGCTGTATCTCTTGCATCTTGAGCTTGGCATTCCTGGATAAGACCCGCATTAAATCTCGTCCGCGGATTCGTCCGGTCGCCATTCTTGCTCTTAATATCCGATCCCGTAGCCCGGCGCTAGTCCCGTATAGAAGGTTCGCGACCTACCGTGGGCCGCCCGCGATCCACAGAAAATCATGATAATTATTACGTTAGAGCTAACTGCGCTTCCTATCGATGGAAGATGGGCCTTACGGCCCCCGCAGGCGCGCGCGATCGCGATATCTGGACCCGGACCGTGGTCACTGTAACATTCGATGAACGGCGCGATAGGTGCATACTATACACACGCGGCGGTGTGCAGTCAGGTGATGTGTGTGCGCGATATATAATATATATGTATATATATATACATATACGTATGTATGTGTAACGCCGCACGCACACAGACGATGACGCACAGCGACGACGTTACCGTACGGTCGATTTGCGCGCTATGTGCACCGAAGTAACGGACTGCAATGGACTGATAATTATTTTCGATGCCAAGGGTTCATCGTGTATAATTGAGAACGTGAGTAAACACTTAAGTGACTTTAATTCAATTTACCCTTCTTCGTGTACATCCGCTGTATATTATCGCTGAGAAGCAAAGGTCCCTTTCGCCGCGTTCTGTGCGGCACTCTCTCGACATATCTTCGACGTAGCACGTGTTAAACAGAGAGACCGTTGATTCTAATTCCGAACGCACAAGTCAAATACGCGCATAATGCGATACCGCGTCGTGCATTTAATTGAACGGCGTGGTAATCGCGCCCGAAATTACGATGCGCGTAATAACACCTCGGCGTGATTGAAAATGATTGAGGAGGCCGCGAGAGTAGAAAATAATTGCCACGTGTCCATCACATTTTTCCGCACATTATATAAAACCGATGACAGAATATATTAAACATGTAGCGAGAGAATGTATTAAACATCGGAATGTTATTTTATATCTTTTTATTCACGTTCGTCCTTGTAGAGAAGTTTCGTTACGAGTTCGAGAGATATTGCCTGGAGGGAAATAAAAGCGGTTGCGCGCGCGCGCTCGATGTTTGCGCGCATTTGTGCCGCGCGCGGCTTTGAATGGAACGAACTTATAGAGGCCTTCCTTTGTCTACCGATAACGACAAGGCGCGCGCGAGGGATATCCACATCGTTTGCGAGCGACCCCGCATAATTGCAGTTTGCAATTCACCTCTGTTGTGTACACTCGAGGGGAGTCACAGACGACAACGCGCGCGCGGGGCCAGCGCGCGGATGTGAAGCCGAGAGGAGCGGAAGGCGACAACGCCGCGCGCGGATACGGAGCAACGGTATAGATACGAGGTAACGGGAGGAAATTGGAGGCAGGGACATACACCGGTCGGTCGTTCTCGGCTGCTGCCGATGTATAGTGGCACCGCTCCTGAGAAAATGACCTCGCCAAGTATATCGCTCGAGTCTAATTGCTTCTGCGTTACGGCTGACATATTAAGGAAATTAAAGTTCTCGAGATATCGGCGCGCGAGAACCATTTTCTCGCTCGCCCGGTTTCTCATGAGTGCCCCCGCATTCCCTCGTGTGCTCGTTTTCGTTGTCGTGTTCTAGTCAAACGAGATTGGCATGCGTCCACCTCTCTATCTTTCTCTTTTGAAAGTTTATGTAATTTCATAGAACAGTCCCGCGCTTCTCATCCCTCGCATATCCTCGTCTCGACACGCTGCGTGAAAAGTGCGCGCGAAAATAATCTCGCGAGAGCGCGAGTTTATCAGCCGGATAATTTCTTTGGATGCACGCGAGTCGACCGAGTCACGGCGAGGCATTCTCATGCTTGTCCGCGCATCGCGCTCTAAAAGTAATGACCGGAGCCACCATAGATAGTTCCAATCTGATGGGTACCGTTAAACGCGCGTTCGCTGCCGCCCGGCTACGACGACGACGACAACGACGACGACGACGGTGTGCAAACTGCGCCATAAACAAAACAACGAGTGAGCTCCTTTCGCAGGTAGCTGTTGCCGCATACCGCACGGCCGACAATCTTGTATCTGTGACAAGAAAGTGGGACGCGTGAAATATGCGTCTGGTTACGACGGACGCCAAAATAACACGTAACGCCTCACGGCAGCTCTTTGCGCGAATGCATTCACCGTAAGTGCAACGTGAATACATAAGCGACCGATATAAACAGAAGTCGCGCGTAAAACGAGCCTGTTTGTCGTCGTGATATACGTATATCTCGAGCTTCTTCAGGACTGTCATCTTGTGAACGTCCGTAAAAAAATTCTTTCCTTCGTCAATGTAAGTTTCACGCGCGAAGATTCGCGCGCGCCGTTATTTATTCATCGACACTGTCGAAACGTCGAATTAGCATTCACTTCACAAGTTCGAGATTTTATTAACCGCGGCAATATCTTTTAATTGTTATTTATATTGACAGACTTTAACTGTCAAGCTATATTTATTTGCTCAAAATGTTATCAAGTATTTTTCACACATTTATATTCATATCGTTTTTTCTTTCTAGAGAGTCTTTTTTTATTTTCACACTTCTTATTTTATTGACTATATTATTGGTTTATAAATATTCACCACATCTGTGCCCGAGCAAATAAGACCGTCATGCGGCAGACTCGAGTATGAAATAGCATTCCACTAATTAAATACTCGACTGAAACGCGGTACAAGACACGGTGTGCATTGCGTCACATATGAGCTCTCTTCCCGACATAAAGTTATACGCGCGTGTTTATTCACGTCGATACCACACACGCGACACACGTCGCGCGGTATTTCCGTCTCGTGTTTCGCACAAGTGTAACGAAGTGATTTCAACGGTGATTTCCGTGCACCTTTTGTCCCCGGTCACTCGAAATCTTCGAACACGTGCAAACGTCAATACCCTGGCCGTTTCCTCGACGTCTGCCCGTTCGCCCCTTCTTCGTCTTTATCCCTACTCGCTATCCATCGGCAATTTATGTGGGTTACTTATGCAACTCGAGCTCAAGGTAGTTTCTGACTGGATCAGTGAACAGGAATATATACACATACATGCACACCGCACTCTGAATACCAAGTTCGACCGCGTTCTTTACGACGTGCAGAGTTTGTAGTTAATTAATATTTTTATCGCGCAATTTAACCGAACGACGACCAGCTGACATATTAAAATCAATATGAGTTGTAACAGGGTCGCTTCGTGCAATATTATTTAAGCTACGTAAGCGTAACACGAGCGCAGCGAAATTGATTCATCCGATTTATCTACAAGATAACGTTCCGTAATTTCGTACATCTGTACAAGCATGTCATTCACGCCGATCATGTGACTCCGAACGTTACTCATCGAAAGCGATCGCCGTTGCCTGCGTGCGGGAAGACTATATAACAGCATGTCGGAGATAGTCCAAAGAAATGCACGCGACCGTTCGGATTCCGGGCGCGTCGCCGCCGCATTTTTGTGAGAGCGCCGCGGAATTCGAGGCCCCGCGGAAATCCGTACCACATCGCGGAAACGGCCACGGGGTTACGTTCGACGTGGTGGACTACGTTGTGCTTTCGATCGTGGGCTTGAAATCAGGACCCGAACGATAAAACGTGAGAGAATTCAGGCGAATATTCGATGGGAACGTGACTCCCGGATCGGCGAGAGCGACTACTGCATGTAGCTCAATTCAACGGACGGCGCGGCAGGTGCATGTTATTCAACGTTTTCGGACGGTCAGGATCTCGCGCGAATTCATAAAGCCAGCTCTTTTGTACGAACTTTACGTTGGCCCCGCGCGATCGTTACAGAAATTTTACGCGCCGCTGGCTCGCCCTTACTATCGGTCCGAGATAGAACTGAGAGCAGCAAACCCGGAGAACGAGCGAGTCACACACCGCGAACATTTTATCTCGAAATTTCTCACTGCAAAGACACTTGAATTACGCGGCTTCCTCTCTCTCTCTCTCTCTCTCTCTCTCTCGCTTTCTTTCTGAAAATCCTTCTTCGTTTCAACGATCTTGCCGCTATACGACGCGTCGAATCTTGCGGCTTTACTTTTAATCGCGTTTAAAACGGACGACGATACCGTCGGGGATTTTTCGACGATCAATGGAGCAACGCGGATCTCGGATCTCTCTCGTTAATGGCTGATTAAGGGAGAAAAATGAGACACGTTTCGATTCCTCCCGCAACCGGTCCCGGGAGAAGTAATCTACCTACCGCGGTGTTAAACGCTCGCCCTTCTCGCTTCTTCTCTCCGTTCTCGAAGAATTTAATCGAAAGTCCCGCGACGTAACTCGGCGTTTGCACGTGAAGCAGATTCAGTTTTACTCGGAGGCAAGTTTAGCAAGACGTTCCACGTAATTTTACGGTCAACCGCCGATGTATACTTCCCGTGACAGTATTGAGCTTGCCGGAAGGAACAAAGATGGTCTCTCCTCTCTTCTCTCCCCTCCGGCGTTATATCTCTGTGTACTTGAACCGATAACGGTTGGCGTTCTGTGATAAGGCGCCTCACAGAAGCGGATCGCATGACGTTAATTATCTACAAACTACTTGCAAACTGCGACGTCACAATGCGGCATTCTGTGCGTATTTCGCACGAGCAATTTACATCGAAATTCCGTACACGCCGCGTGTGTATGTGTGTGTGTGTGTTAGTTTGCATGAAAAGATCGTTCGTAACTCCGGCGGGACCGAATTAAAACGGTAAAGCGCCTGTAATTATAACGAGAGCGAGAGCGCGCACGCATTACACAACCGGAGGACTCTAATCAACGCGCTAATAAGCGATCGCCGGGCGTTACGTGCGATTTTTTAGCGCCGTAAAGCAACAAGATCGCATTATAATTTCGTGAGCGAGAAGGGGGAAAATCTAATTAAGAGAGAATCGGCAAAGCCGATCGCGGGAAATTCACGTAACGTAGATGATAACGGGCTCGCGCGTGTGATTATCATGTGCGAAATCATTCGCGCGGTTTTATAATGTTATGTTTTACAACTCCAACTCGCCCACTATCTCTCTCTTTCTCTCTCTCTCTCTCGATAACGAGAAAATCGACGTATATATATCGGGACGAGTGTGTGTAACAATGCGCTTGTCGCAGTGTAACAATGCGCGCTCCTTTAATTTACTCGCGCCGCCCGCGCGTGAGTCCGCGGCAATAGACCGTATCGCACGTTAAACTTCTTCCGCCTGCCATGTCGATATACACACGGGAAAGGGGTCCACATGGGACGCTGTCCGTCGAATATACGAGCCACTTACGAGAGCCAAGCGGCAGCTCCGGGTGTGTTCACCTATAGCCTTCGTATATGCGCATTCCTGGCCCTTTGCGCGCGCGCACGGGGAGGAGATGTACAAGACCCCGGTGTCTTTAATATGCGACAGACAAGTCTGACCTCGCCCTTCCTCTCTCGTGGCGGTGCTTGTTTCAGACTATTATCCGAGTACGTAGCTACGTGGCTACCTACTCCGCGCGCTTACTTCGAGAGAATTTATAATAACCGCGCTATGGAGTTACCGCCGCGCGCGCGGAAGCGTGTGCCATACCGTTCGTCGCGCACGACCACGCCGTGACCGGCGCCCGCGCAGAGCGCACGACGAGGATGCCGGCGTCGTGTACCGGACTCCGTATAATGGATCGAAAGGGATTGTGAGAGGTCCGATCTGTGTCCGACAAGTCGAGTTCCGTTTTCTGCCGCGCGCGATCCGTTTTCTTTCGCGGTTTTTCTCTCTCTGTCTTTATCTCTCCTTCCGCGGGGATCGTGATCAGATAGAAAACGCCAGTTAGAACGGAGGATGCGCGACTGCTTTACGACCGTGAAATAATAACTTTAATTAACTAATAACTACCGGTGATATAACAGCGCGATGTGTTCCGCCCGCCTCTCGCGCGCGGATAACCGGAGGTCGGGCGTTTCTTGCGCATGTTAAACAGTAAAATCGCTAATGACAAACCGCACGACTGTGTGGCAATAAAGCCGCCTGTTATTGTCGAGGCGTTAATAGTTTGCGCGGCCTGGCTGTTGAACGAACGGCGAAGCGAAACGAGGAAGTAAATGGAGTTGAGACAATACCTTAATAGAAAAGAAAAGATCCGCGACGAGAAAAAAGTAAAAGACGACCGAGGTGTCGATGGAACGCTCGAACGATCACGTCGTTGTATCGCGATAGCGGTCACTTCGTTGGAAAACGATCGTGATGGATTTTATATCCCTCACTGTCATCCAAGACAGACCGTCCAGGCGCTCTTCCGAGCGTATGTCACTCGACAAATGGCAGCGCCGAGTCTGTCCTGCCGCACCTTGCGCTATAAACCATTGCCTGCGTTGTGTAATGTCTTTTTCTCTCTCTTTATTCTCCGTGCACATCATCTTCCCCGCCGTCGCCACCGTTGTCTTCTCCTGCACAACCATCGCAGTTGCGCCACGGCTCGCTGAATTCCCAGGAAGGTTTGTCGGGTAGCAATTGGATGTAGTTACGCATCGAATGACGACGCGCAGAAGGCCGACGCGCGCTATCTCTTCGACCATCCACATCCCCGCGTTCCATTCCCGTGGGGGGGAAACTGGATTCGGGATACGTTTCCCGGAAAGCATTGTCCGCAAAATGTACGCGGTCAGCAATCGGCTGAAACTGCTCGCGAATCTGACCGCACTGCGCTGCATTTCTGCGCGCCCTTCGCCGGGGACGCCGCGTGCATTCGTGCACGCCCGAAGTTCGAATGAAAAGGACGGAATTGTAGCGCGCGCGATGATCCGGCGCGATTGCGCTGACATTGATATTCGGCCGCGTCGCCTCGATTTGCTCCGTGAAATTCAAAAGGACCGTTGTAGAAAGCGATTGGCGACAATCAATCCCGAAAAGATCGCATATTCCGAATAGACGCATATTTTTGTTTTTTTTAGAAAAGATTTCTTAGATTCGTCGCTTCAAGAATTTGTTTATTCTTTATTTACTTTTTTAATTCTTAAATTTATTTTTGTACACAAAGGATCATTCACAGAAGTTTCACGAAGGAAACACGATCGGTCACGTTTCTCTTTCGCAAACTTTTCTCCTCGATTATTTCATTGTCTGTTGTTTGGATATTTTACGTGTTCCGCTTGAAATGCCGATAAGACCGCGCGTGTTTTCCGTGCGAGCGGCTCAGGCCTACCCCCGATTTAACAATTCGTCCTCGTGCGCGTTGTTAACCCGACCACGCGTGCCCTCGCCATTTCTTCCATTACCGACTCACGGGAACGGGAAAATTTATTCGTTCTCGACTTGCCCCGCTCACCTCGCGCGAGTCCGCCGTCGCGCTACGTACTCGGAATATGAGTAGCACAAAGTCCGCCACCTTCTTACGTTAGAACGCGCGCGGACGGGAGAGAAAGACTTGGAATTAATATTTTTCTCTCTGCGCGTCGCCACTCTCCTCGCTCGTTTTCTAAAGCAGATCCTCCGTGGAAACTGCGAAAAAATTTAAATTCGGTGTCTCCGCGCACACGAGCAGTGTATAAGTGTGTGGAAGGGAATTATATGTCATATTACAAAGTTCACCACTCGCGGTCGCGCACAGCCGAGCGACGGCGCTTATTCCTTACTTTGATAAGACAGAGTCTGAATTTTTACGCGTTCGCCGCTTGAATATTTTCAGATGTGGTCTGAATAGAACACACCCCGCGAGCGTATGTTCGAGAAAAAAATGAACATTTCTATTCCGCGTTTAATCTAAATTCAACGATCATGTAGCGCGAATGAATGTTTATTAAAAGTTTGAATGAAAGTCGTATGCAGTTTTTTTGCCGAGTTATATTCTAACGAAAAATTGGCTTTTTTTTTTTGTTGCAGAATCTCTGCTCAAGCCTTCGAGAGCGAGGGTCGAGCGTTAAACAACAACGGTAAGTGAAAGCGAATTATTATAATTTAACAGAGAGAAACATAACATATCTCTACGATTGATGCATGAAGTATTTCAATATCAAATATATATGTATGTCGGCTAACTTTTCGCCTAAGGTAGCGAGCGAAGCACTTTCCGTAGCGCGTAAATGGCGCGACTGCGGGTTAATGAGAATCGTTCTAGGTGCAGATAAGGTAACATTACTCGAGTTCACCCGAGCAAGTTTACGACTGCTCTTTGTAATCCCGGGATTTTACCCGATCCGAGATATTTGGAAATTTATTGCCTGTACGCTTAACGATCACGTCTCGCCGCAATAAAGACACTCCTCGAGTCGCGATCGAGATTTTCAATTTAACGTCCTTTTCGAGAGATTTTTCTTGCTAATATGTTTTTTGTTTTGTCAATAAAATCGCGATAGATATATATTTATATTTATTTACACGCGATTCACACGTGATTATGTAAGAGCAAAAGCGAAGACTCGAAATCGCCGAACGATCGAAAGGCGTTCGAGTTATTTAAGGACGACCGAAATCGCCGTGAAAAGAGAGAAGACCTTGTGCATTCTTCTTGCGGTACTGTGGAACTTGTGCATTCTTCTTGCGGTAAAAATGCTTCGACACCCGCTGCACAATTCTTTTCCGTCGAGTGAATCTGTCACTAGCTATTTTCCCGTCCGTTGAGTCGCTGTTTCTTCTATGTATCGCGACTGTCGCTAAGGGATGGCAAGTAGAGAGCGCGCCGAAACTATCCACGCTAAATTAATTCCGTGTCACACACGTTTTTCTCTATGCGATCGGTAATTTTTCGATAAAAGATTCGTGCGCGGTTAAAAACTCACTCGATTGCTCGCTCGCTCGCTCGCGTGCAAGCGCGTTTAATGGCCGCGCGAAATTACGGTGATACACGGCAGCACGCAACCGTCGATTAAAATAACGTGGCTGAAAATATTCGATTACGCGAAATATGCAGAAAACATCCATTTATAGAATCATTCTATACGTATAATCCGGTAGGCGTCTCTCGTTAGAGCCTGCAAATTATCAATTCCTCGCCGTATCTCGCTGTAATGCAGCGAGAGATTGAGAGATAGAGAGAGAGAGAGAGAGAGATAGAACGCAGAGAGGAGAGACCCGGGCGAATTGCGAAGAGAGAATACGCGCGCGCGTCTCGCACACTGTTCACGCACGCTACATCTCGTGTGTGGAGAGCTTTAGGTTTATAATTGAAACACGCAGATTACCTATTCCGCGCAGACACTAGAATCAAGCCAATTGACGCACAGAATGTGTTTATAACAGTGCTGCCTGCTGCTGCCTTTCGCGAGATGTAAGTTAGGGTTCGGCATTGAAGCGCGGAAATAGGTAACTCGCATACGTCTTCGCGAGTCGAACGGAATATTCATCACAACATATATGTTTCGATATTGCGTTTTCTTCTCGGCTGAGAAATGTTGAGGAAAAACAAAAGAAATCAGAATTTGCAAGCAACTCCTCTGCTTTGCGTGAGAAACTCGAATTAAAACTTCTCCAATGATACGGTTACGGACATGTTATTACATATGGTGTTCATATCGCGTTCGCTTGTTTTTTTTTTTTTTTTGTTAACTGCATCTTCTCGTATTTCGCAACGGCGAATAGAAACGATCGGAAGATCGACACGCGCCAGCCTGAACAAACGACGCGATTTAATCTCTTGGATTCGCGTTTCTCGACGGTCAGAAGACCGCTATCTCGACGAGGGAAAAGTTAATAGATGCGGGTAGAGAAAAAAGACGAGGAGAGAGAGAGAGAGAGAGAGAGAGAGAGAGAGATAGAGAGAAGAGAAGAGAGATCGAAACCGGTGAGCGATTCTCCCTGCGTCTTTGTTCGCCGCGCGCGAGATATCTCGGGAGTGTAACGCGGTAGGACGGGTACGTAATTAACGCCTCATGTAGATGCTATCGCTGTCGTGGACAAAGGTGCGCGAAAGTCCGCGTGACGACCGGATGATGTACGGGTCTCCTGCTACCGTAATGGAATATTATTATCGGTCAGCATCGGCTCTCGATCGTCGGCGTCCCGAAGAGATTATACTCGATGCCAGAGGTGATCAATGGTGCTCCATCGATGACAATGCTTATAACTGTTCGGCTTCGTTTCGTAATCGGCGAGTTGTGCATCCGCGCGTCGAGACGTGAAGAGGAAGAAGGAGAGAGAGAAATATACATATATATGTGTGTGTGTGTGTGTATATATATATATATACATATATATCTCGCGCGCGAAAGATGTACCGGTTTATCTCCGGCTCCTTTACGGTCCGCGCTAACCGCGAGACGCGAGCGAAATGTATGAAATTATCGGGTGAAATAAAAGGAAGCCGCGCGAAGGGGAGTATCGCGCCGCGCGAACTTTATACGCGCCTTTAACGCAGATAATGCGCGTTTTAGAGCGTGAGAAATGTTTGCGGCTTGTGTTTCGTAACAAGAGTGCGCTGATATTAATCTTTTTTCACGGCTTGTAGAGTAAGCGATCGCTTAAAAATATATGCGTAGCGGCATTAGGAGAATATAATTTGAAACAGCGTGCGAGAATTAAGGTGCAAACGTCTAAAGATCTCTTTTTTTCTCGTCAAACGATATCCTAATGTTTTTAACGTTGTGGAATTGTGTTAAACGCTGATAACGATTACCGAAAAGCGAGCTAAAAATATTGTTGCGAAAGTTTTTCAATTCTCGGTCTCCACATAGTATCAAAATATCTTTTTATGTAGATTTTGAATCGCATTTCTGAACATGTTCTTCGGATTTTTTTATGCTTTTTTATTGTCGGAAATGATTCAATATATACATGTATATTATATTAGCTTCTCGAACAATAGTTTTGTCACGTGGAGTAATCGAGAGAGAGAACACGTATCCCGTTCTTTTTTTAACGAAATTAAATCGTCGAAAACGCAATTACGTCCGCGCGCGGCGTAAACTGTAAATAGCTTAACGAGCGAAACTTTATTGGAAATGCGGAAACTTTATTGGAAATAATCGGCATAAAGGATTTGGTGCTGGTCGGTGTTGTATTTACGGAGGGAGAGGGAGGAGAAAAGAACGTGCGCGACGATGCGCGAGAAGACAATACCCGGGCTGTCTGCGCGAAAAGAAAGAGAGGTCCGACGAAAGAAAGCTCGGGAGGAGGAGGAGGAGAAGAAGGTGATTGCGAAGAGCCATTGTGCGAAACTCGCTGTCGAACTTTGTTGTGACTTCCTAAAAAGTCGTAAAAGACGCTCGGTGGAAAAGGTAATGCATCCACAGTTGACGGGACGTCCTTTCCGCGCTTCGTCCTCTCCGCCGCCTTCGCTCCGCGCCTGAATTGACTTCGAGGGCGTTTTTCCACGCTTGTTTTATCTTTTTACTCTCTGAAGTGTTTTTATCCTTCACGAGATAATCGGACGATAATGATGACGTAAAAAAAAAGGCTGTCACAATTTTCATTTACTTTGATAGATTATTCGATCGTTTTCCAAAAAGACCTTCGCCGAGGACATTAATATTAAACGCGATCTGCAAGCGCGCTTACAAGTTCGCACTTTATATCTTGACGCATTAACATTTGACAATCTTGTTAACGGGTAACCGTCGCTTAACTCCGTGCTCCTACGAGATAGTGTTACGATAATTTCATAATATCACGCGAATAAGCTTTCTCTAGTATCTTCGCCCGGTTTTCTCTCTTTCGGTTAAGGAGATCATAATCCATCGCGCAAGTGTGGAAGATTGCCCGTCGGGATAGTTAGACGTCGTTTAATAAAGCGTGTAAAAACAAAAAAAGAAAGAAGGGTGAAAGTAACGTGCAAAGTATGAATTAAGCGACGAGGCGGCAGGGTGTACGCGATTAAATATAAAGAAGAACGCGTATCGAGAGGAAGATCGAGAGGCGAGGGAGTACAGAAAGGAGAGAAAGACGAAAATGGAAAGAGAGAAGGGAGGGAAAGAGAGAGAGAGAAAGAGAGAGAGAGAGAGAGAGAGAGAGAGAGAGAGAGAGAGAGAGCGGAAAGCATGGGCGTTCCTTTCAAAGTGAAAATTGAGT
Source organism: Pseudomyrmex concolor (assembly GCA_014839585.1). NCBI lineage: Eukaryota > Metazoa > Arthropoda > Insecta > Hymenoptera > Formicidae > Pseudomyrmex > Pseudomyrmex concolor. The sequence goes on from QVOB01007073.1 coordinate 13,692, forward strand.
CGCGATTACGCGCTTTATGGCTCCGACAATTTTCGAAAAATATTGCCCGACACCGGCATAACAGCGCGGTCGTAAAATCAGCATATTCCGGGATAGAAGAGTTCGGTATTATGAATTTTCTACGGAGGAAAAAAAAAGAGAAAAAACGACCGCGCGTCTTGTAAAGCCGGGAGGATGTTTCAAGAACGAAGTTTATTTGCCGAGTTTCCGCGCCGACGGATGAATTTTCCTTTCATCTGTATTCAGCTCTCGACGAGGCTAAAACGCGACGTGATTACCCTTGACGAACCCTCTCGCACGGATAGAGAGGAGCGATTCCTTAACGTCAATCCGCGATAGAATCGGGAGGTAAACCGTCTTGCGCGCGCAAGGTTATGGCTCGCTCGTTTCAGCGGCTGACGACAACCGCTGATTACACCGTGGAATAAAAGAGAGCTTTAAAAGAAGATACGAAAGCACGATTTCTCGTTTCCGCGCAACGGGAGCGATGTAATCGCACACGCGATTCTTCCATCGCGACGAAATACCTACCTCTCGTCTTTCCGTCATGTCGGAAAGCGTTGGGTTTCAGATTTCATTTTTCTAGCTGCGTGTTTGCGAATTTACGCTGCCAGACGTTGTCTTTCTCGGTCTGTCTTGAGACAAAAACGTTTATATTTCTTTCAAAATCTCGGTAGGTAGGCACGTCCATTTCTTTAAATCATCTTTTCTTTGTTGTTTGCTAAATTTTGACACATGCAATATATTTTGAATAAGCGCACGATGGCATTTTAAGCTGCGGATGATTCAGCTCCTTATTCCGTGAGTATTCTTTGAAATCTTCGAACGGAATAATCGTGATTGTTTATTCAGCTACACGGCATATATCTCTTTCCCAACACGCGAACGGATTTGCATCAGCATAGTTCACGGCAAACATGCCCTCCGCGCATGTTACATTTGTCCGCGCGCTTGTTGCTGCACACGCTCGCGCATCCGGGGGAAACCCCGTGCTCCCCATTCAGAGTTCCCTACCTGTACCCATGCCATAATTCATATAACGGGTTCGCGCAGAAATTGTGGCATATCGAAAGCGCGAATTGCATCGACGGCACCGTGAAATTACACTGTATCGGCGGCGGCGGTGCTGAGCGCGTCTCGCGCCGCTGCCGGCACTTGAAGCACGCAGGAAACATGGTAAAACGGTCGTTAATACGATCCGGTGCGTAACTATACGCCGATAAGTTCGATTTACATGCATATCCGCGATTCGGTGCGATAATAGTGGTATGTGAAAAAAGCTTAATGGAATTATAAACTCTGCGTGAAAAATGCTAATTTCTCGGGAATCTTTCTTCGCGCTGATGGAAAAATCAAATTACCCGCAAGAAGAGAAATTGCGCGAGTACGTATTTTATTTATGAAATTTATATGTGTATATATATATATATGTATGTATATACGTAATCATAGCGCGACTCCGTGCACACAAGATGGTCTCGGGAGCAATGTTGTAATTGCTATCATTCGAGGCAACGGCGAAGAAGCGTGGCTGATTTGCCTTCGGCGCACGTCGGCCAATTAGAACACACCACCATCTATTCAGCGAAGTTAGATTGCCAGACGTGCTTTAATATATGTATTATCCCTGTGACCGCGGAGCGTCATATGGAGAAGAGCTCGTATGCGTCTGTGCGGTGCTTCTCCGCGATATTATATTCTATCTGAATCACGCGATATTATATCGTATCTGAATCACGAACGGTGTAACGAATATTTAGAAATTTCGTGCAACGTCTAAAATAATAGAGAGGACGAGTTTCAGGTTCTTATCTACATTGTTACGTGAGCAATGCACGTAACAATGTAGATAGCTCGACTATTTCTCCCCTCTCCGTTCACTTGATGTTATTTCGATCGATTCAAACAAAGTGCGCCGAAGCAACCGGGGGTTCGCGGCACTGCACGGACTCGATTTCATTAGTTGCAAAGTTCACATTTCTGAAATATTTCCTTGAAGCGTTATTGCTTCCGACCGTTCGCTCTTAGAGTCCGCTAACGGTCACTCGTTCTAAGATTGCAGTTTTCCAAGGAGAAGAGTTGCGCACTTTGCTCTTTTTTTCCCCCGAAGAATAAAAGAGATTGCAAGAGAACGGGGAATAATGTTCTGCTCGTAGAGGATTTTTAATCTTGTCGCGGGAACAGACAGTTGGTTCGTCGATGTGAGACGTGTGTGTAATTGCGTGAAAAGTTGCCGATGAAAATCGATAATTGATCTCCACGAGATATATTGTTAAATACAATATCGAAAAGCGTTCACACAAAAGAAGTGGAGATGCGGAGGAAAACGACACAAAAATCCGTTTTTGTGCGCGACTTTTATTTCACGATTTCAGAAAATATCACGCGGGACGAATCCTTTCTCGGTGCAGTTGAGGTGCACATAAAAAAATGCCATTCTTGAGGAATGAAAGAGAATAAAGAGAAGATAGATCCTGCAGGTTTCTAGGGACAGGAAGCCACCCGTCTCTCCATCTTCTGTTCCTTATCTTTCTTATTCCTTTTGCTCTTTACTCTACTCAAGGAACGGCTACATCGCGAGTAGTAAAAGAACCTTTTCAACAAAGAGACGAGAGATTAATCCCGGATTCGAACGGATAAAAGGAAACGACAGGCGCAGTAATCGCGCGCGCTGTTGGTTATGCCCTTCCATGTATCTTTGTGTTATACGCGCGTGTTACGTGTTCGCTAGACGACAACGTGTAGACGACGTTTAGCATAAATTTTCGCAACCCGACATCTCGAACAGACTAAGACGATTCTTCGCCATTTTGTCGTGAAAGAATTCGTCGAACAATTCAGCAAACCCTCTCTCACCCCTTTTATTTCTTCCACACACACACACACACACACACGCACACGCACGCACGCGCGTCTCTCGTCGTCGTTTATACATGCAGCGATGCAAGATGAATAATTCGCGCGCGAGCAATCTGAAAAAACAAAACGCCTTCTCGCTAACCTTCGGTTTAATTAATCAGCGATTCCGCTGCCCATACGAAATTCTCGGCGAAATTGGATCTTCCCTCCTGATTGTTACCCAAGTTGACACGAACCATGTGATTATCCCCCTTTTCCGCCTCTCTCCCCGTCCTTCCCGTCTTCGTGAAGTTTGCACAGGTATTCGATCTTCCAAGATCGGAATAAGAGGATCGAGAGCGAAGTAGCCTACGGGGGAAAGGACGAGGGTTCGGTGAGGAAAGAAAACAGGCGGAGAATACGGCTCTCTTCTCGATGGAGAGGCGAGAAGAAGCGCTCGTACGAAGTGCCTCGACGAGGGGAGACAACAAGGGAGAAATGGGGGGAAGAGAGAGAGAGAGAGAGAGAGAGCGCAGAGGCGCCCGCATTCCTTCACGCTTATTGGTTTCATCAGATTGCTTTGCTTCTATTAGGTGGTGGTGTCTATACGGATACCACGTATCGCCGGCACGTTCTCTAATACCCCGGAGGAACACCAAACAAATGAAACGGCGTGTTCCGTCCTCCTTGCCATCCCTCGCCGCCGCCGTATCCGCCACCGTGCCGTTCTCTATCTCTCCCTCGGCTACGTTCGCCCCGGAGTCTCGCTCGATACTCGCGCAATATACGAGCGAGAAACCGCATCTACGTGTGCACACACACACGCGAATGAGCTCTCGCCAAAATATATCCGAACTGTTGTTTGTACATAGTCTCAGAGTTCTTCTCCCGATAAGTCTGATGATCAGTCGGCGAGTTCGGTCAGTTCGGTCGACTGTCTAATTTCATTAGTAGAATATTTACATGGGAATACTCGCGAGACACCGGGAGCGATCGTCGTTCGGTATCATCGAAGCGGCAAGAAATGAAGATAGATGACAAAATGGGAGGAAGACCAGACCTCGCCACGGGCCAATGCTAACAAACCTTGAAACGCAATAAATGCTGCAATCTCACGTCGGAGTTATAAATGTTCGTGTGCGTATGTATATATGTATGTATGTATGTATGGATGTACGTATGTATGTGTGTGTTTTCTTTATCGCTGGGGTCGCTCCGTCGCGATCGCGAAATAAGTATCGTCGAGGAGCGCTCGGTACACGTAGTAAGAAAGTAGTGAGAAGTAGAAATAAGCGGGCGAAGGCACAGACGAGAGTGCACAATAGAGACTCGTAGCGTACACTCACATATATGTACGTAAATGTACTTCAGAGAGCACATACCTCCCGGGCACGTAGGAGACATTTGCTGTTATCGATCAGCTCGCGAAGCATTGACGCGGCAAGAGAAGCATCGACGTGGGAGTAACAAACGAAGGAGGATAATGACGACGAAAAACCATCCAATGTAAACCGCGGTCATTTTTATCCCGACGGAATATTACACGGGGAAACAGTCGGTCGGGCGCTAATTACGATGTTATCCCCCAACGACGACAACGATAATAGTCGCGAAAAACTGGCGCGGGTTAAGCGACGCCGCCGCGTCGTTAATTCCGCGCGAATCACGCGTGTTGAGTCGCGCATCCGGTTCGCCCTGCGGCAAGAATGCATATACCTGCGCCTGTTTGTTGCCGTGTGGTACGTCCGGATGATGAAACGCCAAGCATGCTTGCTCCTGGCGTTTTTCTTCTCTCCCGGTTTTCGCGTCAATCGTTTTTTGTCCCCGTGACCGCGGTCTTTAGCATTTTGTGCATCACCGCGCTCCAATTCGCGGCCTTGATATCGCGGCTGTATATCAGACGCCACCGTTGAGCGATGTTTCCGTAAACTTCCACATCGTTTTTCGAGCGATTCCACGCTGCGCTTATACGCGTGACAAAAAACGTGCACGCGCGCGCGCGTCATGTCCGCGTATTAGTCACGTTCGTTCGTGAGCTTTACATCGTTGTCTGTTTTTTTTTGTTCTCGCGGATTTTTCATTACGCTTAGAAATTCGCGCTGTATCGATCTAATGACACCGCCGTGGTATTCGCCGCACACCGCGTTTTCCGTATCTTTTCTCAAGTGGTATTTTGTATGCGACGCGCGACGAATAATATTCCTTTCGCAACAACGAAAAACGGAATCTCATTACCGTTAATGCTATTTATAGAGTTTGTTTGCCGCAGGTCGCTATTTATTAATTTGTCTCGTGAATATTTTTTTTTTGTTTTTAAAAAGTTTGTGTTTATATCGTCCGCTGAATTCTGCATATTAATTACACAAGAAAATTTTTCATCTCACTGGAGATAATTTATATTAAAAAAGTATAAATTACATGACATATATATATACATAAAAAGTTATAATAGAAAAGAAAACAAATTTAACATAATACAAATTTTTTTGTAGAGCAACAACTTTGTAGAATATATATCACATATTTGCGCAATTTTTCTCATTATCGTAACGTTTCCGAAGTTGGCGCAATGTGTGTTTTCCGCGTATACAGCGAATGTGTGGCATATATCGCGTCTACGTGGCGCTCATTATCATCCTAATCATGAAGGCAGTTCGAGCGAACAACATAACGAACTGCGGCAAAACTTTAACACCTGTGAAGTCACGTCTTGTTCAGAATCCAGGGAATACGATATTTCGCGCGTTTCCGCCTGTTGGAGGTAACCGCGCGCAGCATACTTAAACGATAGGATAACGTCTGGTTAACGGTATAAAAACGCACGTGCGCGCATTCGCACACACGCGCGTCTTCTCCGCGCATTTTCGCGACACGAAGTGTGACGCGCTGTGAAAACGGCATAAATTCGCCACGATCATATACCACAGCTAATGTCGTTCTTACAATTTGTGTTTTACGATTCGTTCGAGTGGCTGGTCATTGAGCCTGTATTTATACACTTCCAGGAAAAGACTGGGGGGAAAAGAGGAGGGACGAGGAAGCGACTTTCAGAAGCGAAGTTACGAGCATACGCGATGTCCCGTTCCCGCGATCAACGTCGGGGGGGAGGACGATGACTGTACAACGAACAGGCTTGTACACGTGAGCGCGCACACGGCATTGTCCTTTCCATGGCCCTTCATCGGTCTTGTTATCGTGTAGCCACGGTTGTAATAAAGCGCGTGTTATTACCATATAATTATGAGTACAGTTGGGTTTTCTTCTACACACGACAGGGGGAGACGGAACCGAGGGGAAGTCCTGGTAGCACGGAGGGGAATATACTCGCGTTACATAACAAGATAAACATTTTCTTATAACGGGGATATACGTTGCACGCTCCCAAGGGGGGTCCAACCGCGTCGGATCTTCCGCATAACGCTCTCGCTATATCTGCCGTTACGCACGTACCATCCTCGCGCCTCCGATCGTAAGTTTCCGAAGTTTTCCGCTACGCTGACCGCGGAAAGAACGTCGCGGAAGGAATTTTCGGTGCCAGAGGCCCCAGTAGACGGGAAGGAGGGCACGCGAAAAAATATCGAAACCTATATCGTTAATCAAGCAAAAATTTCCGCGGTTACGCTGGCACGAGCGATGAGAGCGGCTTTGGGCGGCGGCCAATCTGCCATTGAGGCGCATATCCGCGGCCAACAAGATTCCAGGGAACGAGCTGCGGTATAACGTCGCACTCTCCCGGGAACACGACAGGCCGAAGAGAAAGATTTTCATATTTTTATGCAGCATGTTTCCCGGAAGTTCTTTCTCGACGTTCCAGATTGTTTTTTTTTTTGTTTTGTTTTTTTTCTGCAAACTCGCGGTGTCTATTTTCTCGGAATACAAGTTCAAAAAGATCGCGGTTTCCCAGTTTTCGGAACTTTTTACTGTTTATTAATTTTCTCTCGGTAACCTCTCTTCTCGTTCTTCGATGTGAATGCATAATTCTCCGCTTCGTGGCAGAAAAGCCGCGACGAAGACAGAGCAGGACGGTAACCTCCGCACGGTCGCGCGGAGAAGCGGCATAGGTAATGCGATCGCGATTTTCCGCCTTCGATTAGCCGTAGCTCTCTCGTGTCCCGAGCTACACCAGGATAGAAGGCGAAGGTAGCGTCCGTGCACCATCTCTTCTCTTGCATGCATCATCTGTCCGGAGGAACTACGGAGGGTGAGGAGGAGAACCGAGGAAGAGAAGATCCGCCGCCCGAGCCCTTCGGGAAGAAAGTGAAATACGTTACGATCTGTCTTGGTGTCCGGTCTCTTCCGCGGACGATACGTCGTGACTGCTCTCGATAATGGGAATCCTCGCGGTGGGTGGAATATAATACCCCAGTCGGAAACCGTGGCGGGACCCGGGCGGAGAAAGAGAAAGAGGAGAGAGCTAACGGGAGCGAGAAGGATGATGAGAGCGAAGGGAGATGAGAGACGCGGGGCTCTTTCCTGCGAGTCCCGTTATTTCGTAGAGGTTCTTATTTACCTTGCGTCCCTCCGCGTTCAATCTCCTTCAGATGCCGTATTTATTTTCGGGAGGGGAGTCGGATATATCCGACCTATACACTTCGTGATCGAGTGATCAGCTCGGCAGCGAGCAGCGCGCGTCGTCCACTCGAGGACACTCGCGAATTCGTACAAGAGCGCTCGCGAACATACAGCTGTTTCCGCGTTCGAATATATACGGTATGGATTGAACGAAAGAGAAGAAAAAAGCAATCTACATTTATTTTCTTAAAAAAAAAATCTTTTATCTCGGTAAAAATATTTCTAATAAAGACGTTCCCATTGGCGCGGGCGATCCGTTTCAATCTATTTTCGTTAGAGGTGATGTATGGACGCGCGGTAATTTAAGTTTGTCCGTCTCGAACATCGCGGCATCAAACTATCTTTAAAACGACTTTAAAAGTCACTCTATCCTCCATTGCTGGAAATTTTTCCTCTCGTGCCACTTTCCGGAATATAAAATATTTACATTGCGACGATTAACGACTGGTTCTCGCGCGCACGCGAGAAGTCGCTGTCAGCGGCATGCGCGAAGAAAATTGATCGCCCGTCTCTGCGAAGTTTAAAGTGCATGCCAAAGTGTGTATCATGTCAAGATTAATAATAGAGATGATTGAATTTTAAGGACGCGGCGAAGACGGCGCGCACAGATATCGACGTTGCACAGTCAAGTGAGAGTTCGCGGCTCTGTTGAGAGGTTCGATGCTGTTGTGAACAGCAGTCGGAAGAAGTAGAGTGGGTTCTACGTGCGCATGACTGCACGCGTGTGCGGGGATGCATGCATGTACTGCGGCAATTACGCTAAGAGAATTAGCGAAGACTATACCCCCTCGGGCGACATAAGGCACACGGGGATAGGTTAAGCGTATTCAAAACGTCACGTGAAACGCGCTACATCAGGATCAGCTGGCGTCCGTCTCTTGTCAGAAATTCCGGAATAGCGGGGCAACATAATTTTGCCATTTCGAAATAACCCCCGTGACCCGGATACGAGAGAAGGGGAAGAGAGAAGAGAGAGGAACGAAAAGAGAGAGAGAGAGAGAGAGAGAGAAAGAGAGAGCGGAGTCTGGCGAGTCGGCCCAGGCTTGGCTTGGCAAGAACCTTCGCTTCGCGTTGATTTGAAGTGGCCGTAAACCACCGTCGTGGCTCCAGAAACGTACATGGCAACTTCCGCCGATCCTTGCGAATACCGTGAATTTGCAAGGTTCGCCAGCTGTGCGCTAGTTATTAGCCCGAATGTATACGATCTTCTACCTCTCCTTCCATCGCTTTCAGGCCAGATATCATCGCGGGCCAAATGCCCGAATATTCAGATGAGGGACTCGTTGTATCCGCCTCGTCTCTCAGTATGCCAATAATCGTAATAGAAATGAAATGACACACGCGGAGCGGTAAACAAGTATATAAAATATACTTGATGCAATTTCCACAGAGTATATTGAGACCATTTGAGTCTCAAACTACAAATAGAAGAGAGAAGTGAATTACGTAAAAAGATGGAAATAATAAAGAAATAAAATTTCCAAGAAATGTTAAAGTTTATCTCTTTAATTTCACATCGAGTCGAGCATAAATCTCGCAAAATGTCTGTGTTTCTAATCTGCGACGCGAAGAACCGTAATAAATGTTCTTTTTACAAGGCAAAACTCCGCCCTCGATAAGCATTAGTTCCTTTCACCAATATCGACACGGAGTCTCTATTAAAGACAAGTTCGAAACATCATATCAGCTGCATGAATCATATTATTTCGTTATGAAACACAACAGATGGTGTTTTGGGTCAACTTCTGCCGGCTGATCGATGCCGGTCCGAACAATATCGCGGCAGCCGAGGGAGACGTCAGATAGTTAAAACGAGAAAGGTAAACTGAGGTGAAGTTCAATCCGCGCGAGTGCTGCGCGGCACATCCGCAACACGACGCGAATATTTAATATTTCCCCTTCTCTTCCTCCCAATAAATTAGCATACTAACGAGAGGAAGGGCGCGGAGAATATACATATACATATATATATATATATCTTACCCTTTCCTACAGCGGGAGTTTAGACCGAGTCGGGTCGGCTGCAGCAGCTTTTCCTGTGATGGTAATCGAGCAAAATATTGTGGCAACGGCCGCGGGCACTCCCGAGGTTCTTGACTCCCTGGACTCCACTGGGGCCGTCGCCAGTGGTATCTTGGGAGATTACCGACTCTCTCCTCCCGCGCTTCTCGCTCCTCCCTTTACTTTATCCCTTCGTCCGGTCCCCGTCTCTTTCTCTCGCTCTTTTTCATTCTTTCTATCTCAGGGGACGGACTAAGCCGCGAAAACCTTGGCGTTTTCGTTACCTGCGGGAGAGG